>QKMX01072597.1:0-15490 GCA_003401595.1 Venustaconcha ellipsiformis | reverse complement strand
TCTAATTGGCAAAGTCAGCATTCCTGTTGTAGCATGTTTTTTAGGAGATAAAACTTTTAATCATGTAATATTTAGCTGCTACTCTTTCAAAGAAGCCTTTCTCCCACCTTTGTTTGTTGTCCTTTAGTCTTCGTTAAGGTCCTTTAGTCTTAGTTAAGTGCAAAAGAAGATATTCCATATACAGGTTATGACTAAGGAGTCAGACAGGGAACATGTTTTCAACTCTGTGCTACAAATTAGTAATTGGAAGAGGCAATGTTTAGCTCAGACTGGGAACTTTGCAACCCAGAAAAGGAAAGCAGTACAATAGTAGCAAGTAAGTTATAATTAAAATCATTTACTCCCCCTCCAGAAACTTAAAATACCAAAAATTAATAGCAGCAATATCTTCCTATTAGCTCTTGTTTAGTTCTCTCTTAAATGCACTCCCCATTCAATGTGCAAATATCATCCCTTGGAGTGAAGAATAGTCAGTATGAAGCATTTCGCCTTTTTCTTGGTTTGTTATGTGCAGAACAAGCACAGATAGCTCATGTTTTTCAATGACATTGATCAGATGTGTACCAAACACCAGAGATAAATTTGCCTGTTGCAGTGTTTCTAACTGTAATTGCAGCCTTGCCTATAGAGTAATTATCTCCAATGGTGTTACCTTATCCGTTATTTTTTTTCCCCAAATCCTTATGTTGCAACTTTTTCCCTCTGGTTTTGGTTCTTACATGGACTTCAGATTACTTTGTGTACACCCACAGGAGTTGGATACACTTACTATCAAAATCATTTTTAATATATAGGTACCGATAAAACTAAGTATGCAATACTTACGTCAAATGCTTTTCTTCCACCTTGTTCTAATGTCCTGATGTAATAGTCATTTCTAAAAGAAAAAAAATGAATGATTAATGATCTGTTCTTCTTATGCACATAATATACCTAGGACAAGGTGAATTGCACAAGGAATTGCATCATACTGACAATTCTCCAGTCTAAGTAAGGATTTATGCACATCAAATGGATGGTGCATTTTTTCGGCATGAAAAAGTAAGATAAACAATAGCTGTGGATAAGTATTACATAATTAAAATTAGTTTTTCCCCCACCCACCAAAAGACTACATTTTACTAGGTATCTTGCTCGCTGTATCAAATCTTCGATATGCTTATCTGCTGTAACCACTAACTTGACTTGACCCACTTGTAGGCACGATTCATCACTCTCCCCACCCAATGTACGACAATCTTTTTGGCTTGTAGGGATTTCAGTCCATTCATGCTTATAGCATAATGCCCATTTTCTTTTACCAAACATAGTTTGTGTTATGAATAATTACTTTTTTATGATTTTACAAAAATCAGTGACAAGGTACATATCCACTGGCTTATCATGTCAGTTTCTTCAATATAGGGAGGCAACTCAAGTTTTGGAGCATGATGAACTCTCAATATGAACTTCATCTGCCTTTTCCATCAAGCTGGAAAAAAAATCGCAGATGTAATTTGTCACCTTTGAGAGTTATAGTCTGAACTACTTTCATGAACAATATGGCAGCAGAAGGAAAGATAGTCACAATCAAGAAAATCTTGGTCTTTGCTGTTGTAACATAAATGTTGCACTCCATCAAAGGCAAATCACCACACACATCAAGTTGATGTGTATTCCAATATCAGATTCCACAATTTTTCATGACCTGATGGAAATGTCCTAATCGGATTAACCCTGGTAATAGTTTTTTCCCCTGGATATTATTCTGCTGATGTTAATTCTTGAAATAATAGTAGTAAAGCTTGTTGAACAAAATCACCATAATAAGTCCAATAGTAATGTTTCAAATATTAATTAAATTCTGTTATTCCATATAGAGTAAAGAATATAAAGGGTAAAGAATATTTTGAAATATTAAGATTGTTTAGAGGAGTATTGTTTCAATAATAAAAAGGATATTTAGTTAGCGCTATTAGTAAGGTTTGTTCTTCCATCTTAAATAAATTGGTGCACTTGAAACCTCATATCCATCAGTACTCTTATTTCTATGATTTCAGACATAGCGTCTTTGGCATCCTACTTGTCAAAACTATCCAAAGGTTCTCACAGGGAATCCATAGAATCTGCTATGAGCCGCAAACTGAATGATTTGGATAAGGAATTACTTGAAATGGAACTAAGGAGGAGACAAAGAAGGAAGAGAAAAAAGAAAAGAAGGATGAGGCGAAATGCAATACAACCTGTGCTTCAGCCAATTTCAAGTGCTATGCAGGCTTTACATCATGTAAAGAAGAAGCGGCATGGAGTAAGAAATCGTCGTCGTCGCCATGGAAGTGCAACATCTGGAGCAAGTGATATTTCTATTCAAAATGTTGGTGCAGTTGCTGCAATTGAACAACCATCAATAGAAGGAAATTCACTGTCTTCACAAATTCTGTCAGATTCTGTGACAACTCATGATGATAGCATGGACTCATCAATATTTCCTGAGCCAGTAATGCCCAATTATAGTTTGTTTACTGCAAGTAGCTTCTTGCCAACACTCCAAGCCATGGGAGATAACTCATCACAGCATGGAAGTATAAGAAGAGGTAGACGCCGGGAAGTCAAATTGGAAATGACAGAGACAAGTTTTTATCATGAGGATGATGATCAGATTGAAATTGGTGGAAGCAGAACAATCAATTCTCATTCCGAGTGCCAGGAGGAAGGATCAATTGATATTGCTGGGACAAAGAATAATCAAAAGATGGCAACCACGCAGTTGGGTAGTGTTTCACAACGTGGAAATGGTGGTAGAAACAGTCATGATACAAGTCAGTGGGGCTCGTTTTCCAGCAAAGGGAGTAGACAAGACTTACGACAAACAAGACAAGGTTCTGCATCAAGTCATGGGAGCAAGACCCAGGAAGTAAGCAAGACTGGGGCAGCTTCGAAAAACGGTACTGCCCATCACCCACAGGACACTGAGCGACTTGGTTCAGCTGGAAGGAAAAGGGATAGAAAAGGAGTAGTTGTAAATTTGGGCAACAAACAAAAGGTGGGTTCTGCCTCTAGTCATTCGAGTAGAGGAACTTACACAGGATCTGGTTCCAGTCGCATTGGGTCTGGGTCTAGTCATAATAGTCGGTTATTAACAGAAAATAGAGTCGATTCAGAAACTAGTTATTCTCGACATAATCAGGAGTTTGATAGACAAGCCAGTCCAAGAGCACATACCAATACACCTGACTCTCAGTTTGGTGAGCCTAGGATTGAATTAAGCGATGATGCATTGGATGAAATGCAACCAAATTATCCAAATGAACCAAGGATAACCATAAACACACATCCACTGTTAACCAGCAGGTCAGATAGATCTCTGATTTATTCAGATCGCCAGAATGGTCCAGCATCCAGTAAAAACAGTCCAGCTATAAAGAAGAAAGGAGATAAATCCAAAACCAATGCTTCAGATAGTTTTGATTTCTCAAATTTTACCTTTCATAATGCATTGATACCAGGCTTACAAGGGGAGACAATTCTAGACCTTGTGGCTTATGAAAATGAGGAGACAGATGAAGAAGATGACTTTACAGAGGTGTCCTCATTACAGTACTAATTGCCCATTAGACTATGTCCTTTGACTTGTATAAGGGTATAAAATAATGGTTAGATACTGATATTGAATGTACAAATTCTTGTGTTCTTCGAGTCTTTGCAGGTAGAATATGGTAATTTTCAGAAAGCATTATTAATTTATTCAGAAGAGACTAAATATGTATCAGATACAAGTTTTGAAAAAATGCATTCATCATCATTGTTTCATCCTTAAGTGGGAATGTATGTCACAGGTTATAATTGTCTAATTTGTGTGGAGAAAAGAATTGCTGGAAAACTCTTATAACATCATCATTAGGTACTTTAATGACAACAAACTGCCTTTTTCTCAGATTAGTGTTTTATTTGATTTGTCACAAAAAATTGTACATGATTATGTTCACCAACGTTTTTAAAATATTCAGATCTCCGTGTCAAAGGTTATTAAACTACTAAATGTTTAAATAGTACATCTTTTCAAAGGAGCCATCGGATGAATCCTGATGTGAGTTTGTTTGCATTTACAATTTTGTAAGTCAGAGAAAAGGGGAGAATGTTACATTATAAATTTTCTCTGCACTAAGAGTAAAGTGCTATCCATCCAGATGTATGGTTTTGTTATTTACCTTTATTCTGAAATATGTTTTAGTTTACTACTTCTGCATTATTGTATTGTAATGTATATAGATGCATATATGATTCACAGATGTCTTTTCTTTTTTAAACACACTTTTTCAGGATCTGAGTTTACTCTTTATTTTTCTTCCTTCAGATGAATCTCATAACCTTTTTTACATGTAATGATATATATATATAGATATAGATATATATATATTAGTGCTGGATTTGGTTGTTGATAATGAGATGTTGAATGGCATGTTTGAGTTTTATTGAAGAAAAAAATTTTAATCTTATTTTTTTAAGAATTCTGTTATTATTAGTATTTTTGATAGTGAATGTTTAAAGAATGCTTAATTAATATTGTACTGTGAGCATTTGTCTGACATCAGCTTGCATTTTTTAATAGTTAGATATTTAAGTTAATGGGAAGGTTTAAATATGCCCATTAAAAACAACCTTTGACAGATCTGAAATTGTGCACAATTTAGTTTGAAAGTAGCTAGCAAGGGGTTAATTTTAGTTCTTTAAATTTATTGAAACCTTGTGATTTGTGCCCTCAGTCGATGTTGTTGTGATATGTGCCGTCAATCACTATCGTTGCGATATGACCTTCAATCAATATCATTGAGCATATTACTGCCATATTTCTTGCAGAAATGGGATTTTCCAAAGTATCATTAGAATGTATTATTTAAAAATAGTACAAGTATGCAGACCTGCCAACCCTTAGGACTTGACTAGAAGTTCTATTGACATGACCCTCAAATAACAGACTTGGTGAATAACAAAAACAACAAAGTCTTAACACTGGCTTGTTTGTACTATACTTGAATCTAAGACTCATATTAGGTTCGGTGGAGTTGGTCTGACTTTAACAGTATTACCTCAGATGCTTTATACTCCCATATTTTACATACAAGTACCTGCAGGATCAAGGTGGTGTTCAATTAACAAAAATGATGAAGGACACAATAAGCCTCTTAAAATGTTTAAACAGTCGGCATAGAAGTATTAAAAAGGAATATTGTGATTCATTGAGAGAAGAGCTGAAAGACAACAATTACTAGACATCATGTTTTGATTTGAGTATGCCTCATGTAATACAAGTTAAGAAATCTAGTCAAAAGCCTTTGAACTGCATAGGGTTTGGAACTGCAGATTCTTAAACTGTACTGGAGATAATTAAAGCCTCAATGCTGCCATTGCATGCAAAAAATTCAAAGACGCCAAATCATCTGAATAATTCTGAATCTTAAATGATATTGGTCCTAAACATTGTTCGGTTCCATTAAATAGTGTTGCAGATTTGGCACATTTTGAGCAATATAATTTCTGTGTCAAACTAAGAAACCCAGCCATTTTTCTTATGTGTACTAATCAATCAATGTTAATTGGCATAAACTGGGGGTGAATCGATTGGAGTTACAAGCTGCAACACAAGATTTGATGACATCACCATTGTAAACAAGGCAATGAAAGATTTTCTTCAGCTCAAATTGGCTCATCAGTGTATATTCCAGCAGATCATCAAGATTCACTCCAAATCTTAATTTTTATTTAGTGGTTGCTTTTCTTCTCAAATCTGCAGTGGAAAAGTGGGCATGCCTATCATCATTCCATCTTGAATCAATTTACGTGTAGATATTATTGTTAATAGATAAGTCACTAACGGAATTTGTCAAATGTATCACATTACTGCTTTTAGAGCACTCTGACAAAAGATCGGACATCTTAGACTGAATTAATGGGTGGCACCTCGTAATTAAAAACTGAATCTTTGAACATTTTTTACAGTAAACATCTTGATTGTTTCAAAGACTGGTTTATGTCAGATAGCTTTTATAAAGAAATTATTTTCTTTCTTCCAAAATTTTAGCTAGATTGGAAGAGTGGTGAAATTTACGATAAATATTGGCATTGGGGCTTTAGGTAGACTTTTTTCTGTTGAACATTAATATTAGCCAAAACTGAATTACTTTCAGACCACACTTAACTTTTTAAATTCATTTTTCCATGTCAACAAAGCATTACATGAAATAGGTTTATATACAGAACAGTTGCCAAACAGAGAGAGTATAACTAGGGTTGGCAGGTCTGACTATATATTGCCAATGATGTCAAGGTATGATATGTACTCCATGATACAATATGTTTTTCAATACATAATTTGTAAGCTTCTTCATGTCAACAACATATGATGAACTTCTGCCATAACCATGAATGTTGATTTGTAAACATTTTATTTGCATTTGTCTTATGGCACATCAATACAAGCAATTAGTTATTTAGTCCCAAAACAGTTGGGAGTAAAGTATTTTTCCCAGAGACACCCCATGGTAGCTCCAATTTGCTAATGGTAGGATTCGAACTTCATACTCATGCCTGCTGACCACTGAAGGGCTCCTGTTTTGATTAGTCTGGTCTTGCAACCTGCATCTGACCAAACCTGCAAGGGACTTGAACATTTGAATAATTTTTAAGTGTATTAATAATAAAAGATAGCTATATTGTAATAAAATTTATTTAAAAAATTCATACCATTTGAAAAAGCTATATCAGTCAATAAATCCAATAATTTTCTCTCGTTTAACAGTGTCAGTGAAATTTATAAAATTGTATAAATATATGAAGTTCTTGTGTACACTCCAATGTATTTTGTTCTCACTAAACTATACGTTTTCAATACATATTGCTGTATCTTTACATATCTAATTATTGTGTTTCTGTATCTCATTATTACAAGATGACTGGTGTAGATGCAAATGTATTGTCAACATGATTGTGATGGATTGGATATACTTAGGTTTTAAATGTGCTTTTGTATAGCTTGGCAAGCATGCAGTGTTGTGGTCTTAGTATTCATTGCATTTGTTTCAGGTTTTTAATTCATTTTTTGAAACTTGGAATGCAATCTGTGTTGTGATCATAGTATTAATAGAAAAATATGTTGTCTCTTATAAGAGAAGTGGTTGATGAGAATAATGCATAAATACATTCATTTTTTGTTGTTGTGCATTTGTTATACATTGGATTATGAACTTCAAAGATATAAAGACTAAATAAGAGAGAGGGATTCAAATTACCAATCTAAGAACTGGTCCAAATTTAGCATGTATCAATGCATGTCCAGAATGTGAGGAGTTCATCAGGCAGTATAATAATTATTTGTAAATATGTAGCTATTGGCATAGTTAATCTTGTTAGATAGAAAACTTATGATCTTGTAAAAACACTGCCATCAGTTCCATCAGTCATAAAAAGTCGTATACATTATGTATCCCAATTAAAAAATTTAAAGAAAAAGATATTGTTACATTCAAAGCTGCTGAAGTCTGGAAGCCAGCTAACTACGT
Source organism: Venustaconcha ellipsiformis (assembly GCA_003401595.1). Taxonomy (NCBI): domain Eukaryota; kingdom Metazoa; phylum Mollusca; class Bivalvia; order Unionida; family Unionidae; genus Venustaconcha; species Venustaconcha ellipsiformis. Next base: position 7,955 of record QKMX01072597.1, on the reverse strand, counting down.
TTTGTATTGTGAATGTGATGTACATTATAAACTAAGTGCAAATTTTGCAATTTGTTATAGATTATTGGCTTGTTTCAAGGACAATAGCCACCTTAGAACTGTGTAGCATTTAGGGAAGGTTTATACATGTGGAAAACAAAATAAAAAGATGAAATGTGCATACTCTTAAAAATAATTTTTATGTCCTGTTTATCTTTTAGAAACTTAAGGTAAATAAAAAAAATGTTCTATTTAGCAAATATCTTTTATGTTATCTACATGAAGTAACCTTAAGTTATTGATGGAAGATGAAATTGTAAATTTCAAACCCTTTGTATCTTCATCATTGTATAATGCAATAGACAAGGTAAACAATACATTTATAATTATTGTTTTACTTTTAACTTTTTGTTTGTTTTATTAAACAATTTGTTTTAATTAATTTTTTTTATATGCAAATGATTATAAGTTAGGAAAAAAGTAATTGTCACTTTCTTTAAAATCTAAAATTTAATTGCAAGGAAAAAGAGTTGTCTGTACCAAAACTAGGATGTAAAAAATAATTCTTACTGGTTGATAATTTACATAAATAGATAATAAATTATTCGGGATGTGATCTATTTTTTTTGTCAAATCAGCATATAATTTTTACTGGGAATAGATCAGAAGAGATTATCTGTTGGCCAGTTGTCTGTCATCCGATGTCCCAGTTTGTTATTCCCTGTTGTCCTAACCTATTTGGAGGATTACCATTCAACTTTACACACGCATTCATGCAATGGTCAAACGGTCCCAAGTGAAAATGGTGCTAATCTGACATGCAGTATGGTAGCCAAGTGGAAACCATTCTGTTGTTGCTATTGTTCTAATTGGGTGGTTATATGAATATGAGGTTTTCAGCACAAGACTTCTGGCTACTTCTACTAGTCATATGATCATGGGTTTTCATGAAAAAAAAAACATGTCTACTTGATCTAAACGGAAATTGCTGCCGATATGACATCCAATACGGCCATAGGTGGTGTCATTTTGCAGACATTGTTACTGCTACTCTTCCTGTTGGGTGCTTATGTTCACATGGGGTTTTCACCAAAACACATCCAATGATGTCCATTGTGTTTTTAGATTAAAATTAAAATTACAGTTAGTGTGGCTTGAAGTCTAGAAATGGGGGAACATAAAATGAAGAATACATGGGTTGGGAGGCCCTTGATTGGTTGATAATGAAAATTAAAATTTTATTAAAAAGAATCTTTTGAAAGTTTATACTTTTTGTAAATGAAATTAGAGCCTACACAAAATTATAAATGTCCTGCAGTAGACAACCAAAACAGATCTGACTTAAGTGTGAGGTGGTTGAGATTCACTCCATGTGCAATTTACCTTAATACCCTCTTCTCAACCTACTAAATTTTCCACAGCCATAAGACCATGAACATTCTTGTCTAAGTCCTCATTTATATCAAAAGGAGGCTTATATGGAAAATTTCCTCCATATTGGGTGAGATGAGACCAGTAATAGCACATTTTGTTAGAGAAAGTTTTCACATCTCTTACACCAAGGCCCTGTCAAAGAAGTGGTATGTACATTATTCTCATGCAGTGTTTGACATGCAGCTTGTTATCAATGGGTCAATGAACCCATCTACAGAGAATGGACTCTTTTTCTTAATCCACTCTCCAGCTAAATCGAGAGTATTTGTTACATTGTGCCTTTTCATGTATGTGTTTGTATGGTAATGTGTTCATTTATTGTTATTTCCCCAGTTTATCTTGGTCTGTTTCACCTGCAACACTGATGAAAATTTGGTTAAATATGTGGATGCATCTCAAATCAAAATAATTCACATTTAATTTTCATGCTTAAGTGCCTTTTGTATTTTCAGGTGTTTGTTATTTGACCAACCATGTCAATCACAAGATACATCTCAAGGAGTTATTCAAAACTAGATCACTGTGACCTTATTTTCATGTTTGAGTGATTTATCCATTTTCCATGTTGCATTCATTACACCATCAATATTTTAAACCCCTTTTTGGCCTACACTCATAAAAATTGGTACAAGGTCACATCTCAGTAACTCATTGATATAAAAACAGTCCGTGTGATACCAATTTTTATGCTTAAGAGATTTTTGTAGTTTCATCTTGGACCTTATTTCATTGATATGCATAAACTTTGGTATGTTGACACCTTTCAATGAAAATAATGTGACCATTCCAAGATTAGGTCAATGTTCCAATTTTTACATTTAAGCGCCTTTTATTTCTTGATCTGTTGCATTTGTACCATCATTGATCTACTTTTACCAGATTTATGTTGATGCATATTGAAGCAATTAATGTCTCCATATGAAATCTAGGTGAGTGTAACCTAATTTTCACAATAGTGCCTTTTTTGTTTTAATTCACTATACCTTCAATGTTATGCACATGAAATTTAATGTGTTTGCACATCAATGAGGTCATTTCAACCATTTATCAAGCTAGTTACCCAAATTTCTTTTTTGTTTTCTATAATTTGTTCATTACATCTTCAAATTTTTGGATCCCATTTCACCTACACTAATGAAGTATGTGGATAAATCTTAAAGCGAGTAACTCAACCATATCCAGATTAGGTCACTGTGATCTCAAATTCTTGATCAAGTGACTTTTGTACTTTCCTATATACCAGTCTCTATATTGTCAGCTGCTGCATATGTACTCCTGTTGGCTAGTGGATTGTAAATATGCAGTTGGTAAATTTCCCAATCCAGTCCATTGAAGGATGTGATATTAGTACATGTAACTTTCTGCTTCAGTAATGTTTTAAGTTGTACATGTATGAAGGATCTGCATTGAGCATGTCGCCTGGTTCCAGATTCACTTGATGTCTTTAATGTTCTTCTTAATTTCAGATTAGTTAATATCATTTGGTTGGCCATGAAAGTTATTTTAAACCGATCATTCAGGAAGAATTAGGATTGAAAATTCAGTAATAAGATCTTGAATTCTTCTGATTAAACTTTTGTTTTATCAGTGAGGACAATTAAATGAACCATGTATAGTATTGTTCAGCTAATGAGTTAATTTTTAATCCCCTTGATTATTGTTCATAAGAAAAAGAATTTAAAATCAAAATTTGAGGAGAAAATTTGAGAAATTTTAGTGAAACTGTTGCCAAGGCCAATATTCCTGAAATAAGTGGAAAATCAAGCTCTTAGATTCTGATTGAATTAACTATCTCACTTTCTGGAACTTACAAGATTTTAACACTTTTTTTGTAAAGAGTCATTGGAAATTTGCATTACATCTCCATTCAACGATATGCTTTTTTGTTGTTGGTGTAAAATACTAGGAAAATTGAACTGTAAACTAACAAATTTTATCTGACAAAATTTTAAATACATACTCTAGTTGAAAAGTTTTTCAAGAGGTAGGTAGGATTTGGAGTTTGGGTTTGGTGCTAGAAATTTTCTGAAAATATTCAAAGTCTCTTATTATTTTGGTTTGCTTTGATCTGTCCATGTTTATATATTGAGAGAGAGAGAAATTAATGTACCAAATGTATGGAATAGATATTTTGTTTACAAATTTCACAATGGTAACCACAGATGTATTTTGGCTTCCAGAAACTTATCCCTTTTTTTGCCAATGGCATGATTTCTGTTCCCAGGTATTAAGAATTTTTTGTATGTCTACCAACAGGTACTTTTCAGCATTTAGGTTCGTTGTCCTTTTGGCCTTGAAAAATCAAGTCAAGCTGTATCAAGGGATGTAACTCAAATTTTAGTTCTAGGATTAAATGATTATACTTCAAATGGCTGTTTCCCTTGAGCTCATTTGGTTTCTCTGTCCAGAATCATTTAAGTACAACTTCACATAAAAACTAATTACCTTAATATAATTCTGTGAACATTTTATTATAATAATGTTTGAACTGCTTGTTTGCCAAGAGGTAAAGAGAAGAAAGTCTTAAATATTTAAAGTTAAAATGTAATGTTTTTGGAGAATGTTTGTATTTACCTCTGGCCATAGAAAGGAACAAGATTTAAAATATTTCAGAGTTTATGTTCATCTTTTGATCCTGTTTCATGTATTATATACCCTTCCAAGTTGTCAGTATTCTCAGTGTTTGAACTTGATATTTCTAATGAAACCCAAAGTAATTTTTAAGTTTTTTGGGGGTCAGTAACTAAGTGCAAAATTTAATAAAGTTGTAATTTGATGGTCATAGAATCCAAGACATTCAAGAAATTTTTAACAAAAATGTTTAAAATCTTCAATAATGTCTTGATTAAATGCTTTATAATTGCAGGGTGAATACCTTAAATGGAATCGGACTTCATTTCACTATATTCTAAGAGCCTTTTCAAATATAATTTCGGAAATTTAAACCTGAAACAACTTAAATGTCAGTAATTGTGTGCATGGTATGTCTTTTGTTGCAGTAACTGTCAATTCACTTTACTTGTTGCTATCAGTAATCACCTTTATTTGTGGCTACCAATGGTCACTTCAAAACGAAAAAGTTAAAGAACCAGCATAAATGGTCCATTGTAGGAGATAACAAGACCACAAATCGCACATCCATAAATTTAAGTACTGGTAATTTTTGTTCTTCTTGCAGTTTGAAAGCCTTGTTAATGTATACCTACAATTATAAAGGAATACACTGCATATAAACGATACAATAATCGTGAGGTAACAGATTTAACAGGTTACAACTTGTATCAGGTAGCAGAATCAACATGTTATAACTTGTATCATTAATTCTTTTTTATGCAGTCTTCTTGGACTATATATTGAAATACCTCATTTCTGTAGATTTCAGGGGGCACCAGTTTCTTTGGATTTTGTGGTTGTTATAAATAATAAATTTCAAGACTCCAGTGAACACCGATTCTTTTCTGCATAAACAATAGGCCCACTTCCCGATACATGAATTTACTGCCAAAAATGTTATTTTTGAATGATTATCATTTAATATATAAATCTGTTGCTTATGAAACATTTTCCTTACATTTTTAATCAAAGGAGAAATGATTACATGTGAAAAGACTCTTTTTAAAAAATATTTTCATTATAGTTACGCACATCAAAGCTGTATCTACCTCATTTTCCAAAAACTATCACAGTATACTTGCTTATAAGTTGAGTTCAACTGCAAACTGCAAATACCCAGATCTGCCATCACACTAGTGGCTAACTGATCTTTGTCTGTACAGTTTGATAGAAGTAATCATTACAACAACAGAGATTCAGATCTGTCATCACAGCAGTGGTTGCAGATTGGGGTCTCTGTTGCTTGCAGTTGGAATCAACTTACAAGCAAGAATAAACATTTTATGCCAACTGTACAAGATTCCTTAATATTAAGTTTTCTTTTTAAAGTTTGTGATGGTGTATATGCTTTCTTTTTACATATTATGTTTACACCTAGAAATTATTTCAGGCATTTTGAAAAATGTAAAATGTCTTACTTTGGAAAAACTGTATAATTTGTTCCGGAACAACTCACTGATATGTAATACTGAACTTTTATATTAAAATTATTTTTTCATTTCCCCTGCTTATGTAATACTGAACTTTTATATTAAAATTATTTCTTCATTCCCGCTGCTAAGCCTGAAAAAGTTTGTATCTGCCCACTCTCATAACGTATTATGTAATGTTGTCCTTCAGTCAATTTCATGTTTCGTTTCTGCAAAATAACTTCAGTTTAGCCATTTCAAAATCTATGCAAGTTGCTTGCATTTAGGGCAAAGAGAAATCCTATTAATTGACAGATGAAAAGGTTAGTGATCCAGGTCACTGGCTTTGAAAAAAAAAAAAGGAAAATCATTTCCACAGTGTAAATTTTTCTGTAAATGATTTGTGTTTGAGATAAGAGAGACGCCTTTTTATTTTGGGGTCAAAGTCAAGCCACTTCAAGAAGGAAAATGGTTTCTGCATAGTATCTGGGTTTGTTACCACCTACTTTGACCACATTTTGTTAATGGCAGGCATTCAAGGCAAGTCAGACACCAATTAATTTTGTGATCAAAAGGTCAAAGGCCAAAATTGTAGGGACAGAAAGAAGGTCAAAGGCCAAAATCATAGGGACAGAAAGAAGGTCAAAGGCCAAAATCATAGGGACAGAAAGAAGGTTAAAGGCCAAAATCATAGGGACAGAAAGAAGGTCAAAAGCCAAAATCATAGGGACAGAAAGAAGGTCAAAGGCCAAAATCATAGGGACAGAATGAAAGTCAAAGGCCAAGATCAAAGGGAAGAAAGAAGGAAAAGCACTTTTCACAAAACTATGCAAGTCCTGTACCATATGCCTTGACTTGACTTTGCTTATGGTTGCATTTGAGACATGGAAGACACCTTTTGATTTTGGGGTTTGATCAGAAGTCAAGGGCATAGAGAATCTTAGAAGGAAAACAGTTCTGATGAAGTAACTCGAGTCCTATGCCACATACATTATGTATGACTTACATTTTAGACCAGGAAGGCAAAGATGAATTGGACAGTTATTAGGTCAAATTCATGACGACTAAAATATAGTATCATTTAAATTGTTACAATGGGTATAAAATGTACCATTGACCTTATTTTGTTAAATTCAAATGGTATTTCTGTATTAAAAACAATTTTAAAAAACCGCTAATGAGCAGTCACGACCCGTACATGTCAACAATATACCATTATTACAGTAAGAACACGTATCTCTCAGTAATTACTTATATAATAATAAGGACCCAATCACTATCTGTAGAACACTGAGAGAACAATAAGGTCCCCATCACTATCTGTAGAGCACTGAGAGAAAAATAAGGTCCCCATCACTATCTGTAGAACACTAAGAGAACAATAAGGTCCCCATCACTATCAGTAAAACACAGAGAGAACAATAAGGTCCCCATCACTATCATTAAAACACTGAGAGAACAATAAGGTCCCCATCACTATCATTAAAACACCGAGAGAACAATAAGGTCCCCACCACTATCAGTAAAACAATGAGAACAATAAGGTCCCCATCACTATAATTAAAACAGAACAATAAGGTCCCCATCACTATCAGTAAAACACAGAGAACAATAAGGTCCCCATCACTATCAGTAAAACACTGAGAATACTAAGTACCCTGTCACTCTCAATAAAATACAGTGAGAACAATAAGGTCCACAAGAAAATATGGTAAGAACATTAAGGACCCCAACACTATCACCAATTTACAGTGGTAATGGCAAAGTATATCCTCTAAAACCCGATAATTAGGAGCACTTTTCCTCCATCTTGTTAATGGTCAGCACTGGGCAAGTTTTGCATTAATTTACTTTTTTTATGCAAGATGGACTGGTGTTCCTCACATTACTAATGACACTGCAAAATGCTGTATACTAGATTTTATTTCAAAAATGAATCAAGCGTCCAAGCACACCAATTTTGACACAAGAGATGTTTGTTTGTGTCTTTTGTAAATTAATTCTATAGGTTGCTTATATCCTTTGGTGCTGCTCATTTTTAACATAAATGGTTAAATAAATGCAATGAGATTGTTTGCAACAGCTTTTTGTTCTGTAAATTTATTTATTTAAATTTTATTTTGTATTATGAGCGTGAAAATAAAATGTTTTGAAATGCAGAGCTGCAAACATTTAATATCTTTCATCACTATTTAGTTTACAGTATTCTTGTATACACAAAACATCATTCATTACTATTTAGTTTATAGTATTTTACCAATAAATTCTACTTTTAGTACATATTACTTGTTTCTACTTCTATCATGAGATTGCTCAATTTGTGCCAAACTGAAATCTCTCTCTCTCTCTCTCTCTCAATGATATGCCTCATACCATACTGCAATACTTTACGATATACTAAACCCATATTACAATATAGTATGATATACTAAACCCATATTGTAATATATTACAATATATTAAACCCATATTGCAATATATTACTGTCGAACCCACTTATCTCGACCTTGGCAACAGACT
>QKMX01072590.1:0-10572 GCA_003401595.1 Venustaconcha ellipsiformis | reverse complement strand
CAAGTCCTTACAAAGTTTTTGAACAGGAACAAAAAAGAAATGACAAGGGCTAAGTCAGACAAGGGCCAGAAAATCATGGCAATCAAACTTAAGTCTTCCAAATTAGAATCTTAAACCAAATTTGATTTAAATCCATGAATGAAAATGAAGCAAAGGTGTAAGTCACACAGGGGGCATAATGCCATATACTTCTGCAGGAAAAACGGAACTTCACATTGGCTTTCCTACAAAATTTCACTGTGATCCATTAAGTCCTTCAAAAGTTACTGAGAGGAAACAAAATTTGCGAGTGGGACAGGAAGTAATACTTTGATATGGAGGAACATGGGTAACATTATATGGCATGGCCATAAAAATAAGAAAAATGGGACATAGCTACATAGCCTACTGGGTATGCATTTTTCAGCCCTGTGAAAGAGGACAGAATATGAAAATCATTCAAATAAAAGCTGGAAAATATATATATCAGATGGTATTAAGTCAAAATTTAAAAATGGAAAATAGAAGCTAATGTAATTTTTATCCAGCAAATGATGAAACTTGCAATTCAGGATATAGTTAGATCTGTCCATTAATGAGATGAACTTCAGGGACTGGGATCATTAACATAATTCAATATATAATAAAGATGAAGAAATGGTGTTTTGTAATTGCTGTTCTTTAAGAGCAGGTGTCCATTTAACCCACTTATTTGTGGATCAAGTTAAGTTACACTGTATATTGCCAAAAAAAGACTGTTTCAGTATTCACAGAAAAAGGGCTAGACCTGGAGATAGGCTCAAAGCTCTGAACATGAGTAAGTTGTACTTGCAGCCAATCAAAAATGACTTTTTTGACATATAGTACTTTTTTACTGGTTGCAATTGAGATCTCAATCTGCAACTAAAGATAAAACATTTAATGATATTAGACACTGTCACAAAATGTCATAAATACAAAATAATTCAGACTCAAACATGAAAATCTCCAAAAGAAATGATGTTCGAGACATGTAACAAGTAGACATTTTTTGGTGATGGTGGCAGTGGTAGTGGGTTTGGTATTGGATAACTTGTGTTTTTCTGGCATGAAAATTATCCTTTGTCCATACAATGAGGATTTAGAGTCTTGTAGGGTGGCCTAACAGAAGTTTTATCAAGTTGACCTGTGACCCTGTCCAGCAGTCCTCATCCTTTATCAAGGATGCACACCACTAGTAGAACATCAGTGCAAGATGGGATGAGGAAATCAAGCAAGAACAACAGGTAATTATTAGGTCAATAAAATTAGTTTTACCCCCTTTCCCTCTCAAAGTACTACATCTAAATATCAGTAATATATTACTTGTTGTGATTACATAGCTAAATTTACCAGTTCAGTCACAGGCTGATGCCTCCAAGAACTTGTAAAGAAAACAAGGAAAAAATACAGTAGAAATAAGAATACTGTAAGCTGGAACTACTTAAACATTTTGTGCATTAACTATTGACCCTAGAGAATACATACATTTGTCTTGCTATGCCAAAAGAATGAAGACAAAAGGAAAAGGTATTCTAAGATCACCAAAATGCTGCATTCATCACATCCTCAAATGTCGAATGACTTAGATTGGCTTATGAGGTAGCAATGGCTTTAAACTCATGGACTTTAATTTTCATGAATTAAAAGTTTCTTCCTCTAGCTCTCCTTACTGTCATTACAATCCACCTTGAAACAGGCAAACCCAAAATATCAGCCTGGCTCTTTAGAGGAAGAAAAAGGATACTACCTACAATTTTTTTCTCCCTTTATAGGCTGCCATAAAAAAATGTAAAGCCCTAATTTGGAACGAGAGTCAATTGTGATCATCCCAACTCAGAAACAACTAATACTTGGGATCTGTATAGGAAATGGAGTTACTGATGGCAGCTGCTTTTTGCTAAAAACCTGGTTGGAGATGGATAGAGACCAACTCATAATTGTCCCTGAACTACACACAGCCTGGTTCTATGGATAAGGCATCAGACTCACTTGATCCTTTGTCTCATGGATGCTAATGACAGCAAGCAGCCTTGAGGGCAATTTTCTCACAGAAGATTCGAAGGTGTTTTTTTGTTACAAACAACAAGAGACACACAAGAAATTCCATCTAAGTAACAGAGAGTGAGAAAACAGTTTCTGCAGCTTGATATACTTAATGAGAATCCAAACTGATGGCCAAATTTGTGTTGGATAAGGACAGAATTTGTTAGACAAAACCGAGCATTGTCTCTCTTCAAATAGAAAGAGAAGAAAATCAGCAAAAGCAGCAAAATTACAGAGGGACAGCAAGGGTCAACATGTTGCCTAATACACTAACTTCAAATGATTCTCCATTTGGCATCATTGACCTTTGGCATTGAGTGCCTCCTGGCATGAGTGATGCACCTAGTAACTTTTATGAGATGAAAGATCATTTGAGATTAGCCAACCTTGAAGGTGGGGAATATGTGGGATGTTGTGTAAGAGAGCCAATGTGTTGTGTCGGAAGGGCATTCCTCAAAGGCAGTACCCTGGGCTGGTATAACTGCTTGTTGAGAAGATCACTGAACCATGATCATTGGGACCAAAGAGGAACTAACATATTGAGCTCAGAAGTGGAAGTCTTTACATTTTGAAGTACTTGTGGGATCATAATGAAAGTGGGGGGAAGGGATCCCACTTAAGGCTGAAAGTCTCTATTTTTGTTTGGTTTGGGAAAAAAGTGCACCTTTTTGTCAAGTCCACCAAGAGTCTCCCTGAAGGTCTGAACAGGGAATCTGCTACTGATTGGTGCAGCAACCATTCAATGAAGGCTATCTTGCTCCTTCTGGACAGACTCTCTACCAAAATATTTTTGTTTGGGGAATGTGCCAACTCAGAGGGTAATCACTTTCAAGGCGGACCAGCAAGAGTTTCAAAGCCTACATGTGAAGAAAAGGTATGCTACCATCAATGTGCTGTCAAAGGAGACCATTCTGGCGCCAGATAAGTGCCATCCTGGAATCTGATATGTCTGTGAACAAATTTGAGTGGATTCAGGAGCATGCATGAGGACTCCAGCCAGAAATATGTCTTGATTTGACCACTAAATCAAATGATGGTGGAAATTCATTCCCGCAGAAATCTGAGCTGAAAATGGATCCCAGTCCAGTTTCCAGTATGCTAGAAGGAGAAACTGGAGGGGAAACCAGGTCTGACATAGAGTTCAAGTTTCCCAGAAGTGAGAGATGAGTGGACAAGAAGGTCTATGCTCTGAGTGCCTCCATCATGGCTAAGATTTTGAATAATCTGCCCTGTGTTCAGGATGCAATTCATCCCCACATATACAAAATCTTGAGATGGAACCAGCTCTGAATTCTTTAGACTGGGTCACTGCAAATCAACTGTGAGCCAGATTTGCATAGTCTGGTCACTACAAACCAGCTGTGAGCCAGATGCTGTCTGCATAACTGTAACTGGTAATTGTGGATCAGTCATCCATCGCAATACTGGAGGATTACCAGTGACTGGCAACTACTCCATTGACTCTGGAGAAAGCTCTGGATGTTGAAGCTAGGCCACATGGCAGAGTGCAAAACTGGCAGATCGCCTCATCCAAGCAAATCGAGAGCTATTTTCTGTCAGGCAAAAAGATAGTGATTAGAAGGTATGTATTCATGGAGACAGTCCAGTCTCTGGGCCTTATGGTGCTTCCTGATTAAGGTTGTGGTCATCCTGAAAGGATCCTCCTGCAGAAATTTGTTCAAGGTGTATATGCTGATGATTACCTAAAGCTTCCCACCCTTGTAGGAGACCAGAAAAATCGGGGGGAGTAGAAGACATCAGACTTGCCATTTAACACCTCCAATGCACACTTCTGTAGAAGGGAGTGAACCTCTTGCTTTAATCACACCAGATTCAACTGGAAAGAAGTTCCTTGAATTGAAGCCTGCATCATCCATTTATGATACAGAAGGCCTACCTATCATTATGTTTTACCAAAAGGAGGGTTATTCATACACCATTGTGAATGGAGAAAATAGGAACACACCACAGGATAGGCAGCAAGTCGCTCTGGCTGCTCCTCCCTTTCTTAGCACCCAACATCCAAGGTGGAGGTATGAATTGGGTTGCTTCCATGGACTAGGAATGCATGGCTTTGAAGAACTTTGTTGATGGCCCTAGGGGCAGTAGGGCTGATCCCTCTTCCTGGCTGGATGAAAGGGGCTGGTGTTTCTGGTCCTTCATGTGAAGCCAGACAAGATACGAGTCCCCATCCAACTTAAAGAGTATCTGGCTCCAAGGAAGCAGCCCAGCAAAGGTTCTTACTATGCTTTAGTAAGACTTCTGAAGTGTCTAAAACAACTTCTCTGCAGAGGTGGAATGCCATGGACATGGACAAGGCATTCTAAGATTTGGCCACTGCCTCCATCATGGACAGATGTCAGATGTAAAAGCTGAAAGTTGTAGTCTAAGAAAAGACTGGCATGTGAGGCTATGATCACCTTTAACTTAACCTTAAGTTCTAAGGTTTCCAATATATTGACTAAAAGGTGGGCCCAGGCCCCTATGGAAATACCCATCTGAGATGATACACAGTCCAAGGTGGGATGTATAATAGCCAGAAATGAGTAAAAACCCAATAACTTACTATATAGACCAAAGGTCTCAAAGTAGATCTTACACTGCCTAGCAAAAGTTCTTGCCACCACTAAACCTTTGAGAAAGCTCCCTGACCATGGCTGAGTGGAACAACAAATGAGACCAGGGCAGATCACACTGATGTGCCTCTTGAACTGGAGAGAATGTTTAAGTGTTGTCTGAACCTGAAGACACATTTGGTGATATAAGGCTTGGGACACAAATCCTGGGATTGAAGATCTCTTTCTCTTCTATCATCTGGGATGACAGTTTGGGATAGGACTGTGAACTGGATTGGAGGATAAGCCACCTCAGCCTGTTCCATGTCAAACTCATGAGAATTCATGAGGACTGACAAGATGTCTTCATCCTGCTCTTGCTTCTGGGATACAAGAAGTTGGTGTCCAGTATCCCTCTGTTGTGGAGGAGACTTGGGAGTAGGGGAACTTTGAAGGTGTTGCTCTCCCCTCATGTGGGGTGTGGGCAACTCTCATTTTGTAAGTGTGCTGGGGGACAGAAGAGGTTGCTGCTCCTCTTTCACAAGAGGTGCAACTCACTCTTCACTCATTTACATAATCCCTTGTGAGAGGTCCCATGGGCCTTATGAATCTCCATGGAGACTTATCACATATATGTTTGAACCTAGGAATGCTTGCATGAAGACTAAGCTAATTCTTAGTAGAGACCTGAGGGACACAGAGATGGAGAAACCAACTATGCTGATAATGAAGAAGAAAGCTCTTTCTTTCACCCTTTACATGTCTATTTTTTTGTATGGTCTCAGACCTTATTTCAATTGAGACAACAAAAATGACAACTGTCTGTTCTGGTACAATTGGTACATGCCAGGCAGATTAGGTGTGTCCCAAAGGATTTCCTGTGCCTAAACGTTGTTTCTTTGACATTGCTTTAAAGGATAATCTCTGAAAAAAGAACATAATCTTGTATAACAAATATAATGTATGAAAATTTGCATGGTACTAAACTGAATGCAAATTAAAACAGCAATACCATGTCTGCACATTAAGTCTCTATTTAACAGGAATTAAAAGAAACGAACTGATGTTTCAATCACAATGGCAACAGTGATGTTTATTTCTGAGTGGTGGAGATGAATAGTAGCAAATAACCAGCAAAAAATAAAAAGGAATACTGGTACCAGTCCTTAACAACAATACAGAAAACAAGATTATGCATACAACTCAACACATAACTGAAAATGAATACTGGTGTGAAACCCTCTTCTGTAAGTTAAACTCTGCATGAACTATATAGAACCGTGCCAATTTCAAAGATTCATATGTGTATAAAATTAAGAAAAAGGAGGCCATAAACATGTCAGCCAAGGATGGGAAGACTAAATACCTAACAAAAGTTCAGAAAATGATCTTAAATTAATCAAGTCACAACAAAAAGGTTAATTAATCCCTGTGCGAGAACGGTTATCCTAATAGGCAATGTTATAAATAATTGTCAAAAATAACAACATATAACAGTTAACTCCGACATGGAGACCTGAAGGGTGACTAAAACAACCTCCAACAAACTGCAGTCCTTTGTGAACATATGCCTCTGCTTCATCCTCAAAATCCAATTGTAAGAGAGGATCTGCAACCTGTAGGAAACCACTGGACAGACACCTATCCTTCAAAATCCAATTGTAAGGGAGGATCTGCAACCTGTGGGAAACCACTGGCCAGACACCTATCCTTCAAACTCCAATTGTAAGAGAGGATCTGCAATCTGTGGGAAACCACTGGCCAGACATATATCCTTCAAAATCCAATTGTAAGAGAGGATCTGCAACCTGTGGGAAACCACTGGCCATACACCTATCCATCAAGAAATCTCCAAAAGGAAATTGGGGTAGACAGACAGTGTGAGAAAACCACCAAGCAACATCACTAGACAGGCCCTAGAATGGAACCACCAAAAGAAAGGTAGGTAGACCAAGGAAGACATGGCATGGGTTGGTTGAGGAAGAGATCATGGCTGCCAGAACAAAATGAGCTTAACAGAAGAAGACAATCCAGAGCCAGGTCTGCTGGTGAGGCATAGTCAATGCATTATGTTCCCATGGAGGGGAGGGGGGACAGAGAAGCATAAGAAAAAGAAGGGATAACACATAAATGTAGAAACACTCAATAAATATTAAATACTTATTAAAAACGCACAATGGATGCAAAGCCAAAGCAATTTATGCAAAGCAAAAGCAATTTCGTCTGGAAAATGGATCAGGACAAAACAGTTTGTGCCAGTATTGCAGGGTTGGGTACTAGAAACTTCTGGAAAGTCACCCTATTGGTGTATGATTTTTCATGAAATGGACAAGGGTAATTTCCATACCAGAAAGAACAAGCTATGCAACAGCAACAGGCAATATATTACATGTACTGATATTAAATTTAATTTTAAGACTATCATTTCAGACTATAAGAGTGGTGTATTTAAATACCTACAAAATTAACTTGGTCTTCAGTTGGAAGTTTCAAGCCTGTTTGAGAGTTTTGTGAAGCTTACAGAAAGCTTTATGAATAATGGGTTCATCCTAGGGCATAAATCAATCAATCTCCGAATTAAAATAATATGAATTCTGAAACTTAATGTTCAAAGTCCATTTTTTTATTTTAATGAACTTTTCAGTACAAAAACAGTACTGAATGTTGGCATTAATCCATTTATTAATATAGCTATATCCATATTATTTAATAATTAAAGTAGAAATTAAGTCTGAGCATAACCTCCTGCTCAAAAGCTTTGACATGTATATAGCCTTTCCCTTCAGGTCTTAGGTTGAAAAGATAAAAAAGTTCTAAAAATAAATATGATAAGGTCTAAGAGAGAAGATAAAGGATTTGATCTGAAAATGCAGCCAGTAAATGACTTTACATCAATATAAGATTGCCCTAAAGTAGTTCTCAACATGAGAAGCAGAAAACTGCCATACGGAAGTTGCAAGTTATGAAAATCCCCTGTTCCCTTTGTTATAAGTTAAAAATAGACTTTTAAACAAGAATAAAACCTGATTTTCAAAAATGCACATGACTGAAAGAATTGCTTAACTATATCAAATAAGCACTGAAAGAGCCTAATAAGGCATAAATATAATGTGCAATAAATATGAAGTAAAAAAGAAAAAGGGAAAACAAGAAATTGATGTAACTACAATCATTATCAGTTGCATCATGCATAACTTTCACAAATTTTGAAAGAAAATTTTAACATGAAAAAAATATTTAGAGAAAATAGTTTGGAAAGATGATGGTAAAATTCAACATAAAATCCATCACCATATTTGTAGTGGTGGTTACCTGGTCATGGGATGTATCTGGTTCCTGTGTAATAAAGTAAAATTATGTTTATAATGTCATAGATCCTACAATGAATAGATAATCCTTGCACTCATTAACACAAATCCTATATCCTGATTCAAGTCTTTTGCTTCTGCTACTTTGTGTAATGCATTTGTCTTGTAAATATATGTTTTGGCATTGCATATGTTGTATTTGTTACATAAAACTCCTTTTATGTAGATGATAAAATTTGTGCTTTGTTGACTGACCTATAACAATTAATGTCCACAGTGTGCTTGGTTCAAATGTTTGCTGGACAACTTTGAACACAATGGCTTTTTTTGAACACAATGGCTTTGTTTGAACACAATGGCTTTGCTTTCCTTCCTGTATTATGTCAATATTTGAATACCAAAGAACTGACTCCTCATCTGTGGGTGTCATATATTAGTCTACTATCACATAATGGAAATTACAATGAACTACTGACAAATCCAATCTCAAGCTAGGTGTGAATCATTATGTAACAACCTGGTATTACAATGGTCAGATGAACACAAGTGGTTCATCTATGTAATTTTCACCATATCATGCAATTTTATCTTTTCTTCCTACTACATTTTCTTATGTAAATTTCATAATAAATTTAACAATTTCTATGTCAAAAGACATGCTAGACTTATTGGTGTCATGGCATTAGAAGTAAGATTTGCATTTTGCCTATGGTCATGTGAGAGTTTTAAGTGTTATGATTTATTTAGTATAACTAAAATCAGTAGAGTCATTCAGTACTTATAGGTTACTACATTTGTATGGGAAAAATATGAATGAGAAATTTTGGATGGATATTCCACTTCAACAGGTTGTTCAGTATCCATCTAAGAAAATGACTTCATATTTTACCATACAAATGCAGTAACATTGCATTCTACCTAAAGCTTAATCACAATGCACTATAAGAATTAAAGTAATTAAATTTATACTGTATTCCAAAAGAAATACACAACTGTAGATTCATTAATTAACAGTAACAATATTAATGCACACATAGCACATTATTGTGACCTTTGAACCTAACTGCACACACTAGTTTAAAAAAGAATTGTCTTTGTGTCCTATTTAAAGTTGAAATTTTGAGTCATATTGTGAATGGATGTGCATGGATTTTCTTCTGTGTTAATCAACTCAGTTCTGCTTTCTGATTATAATGGACTGGATTATTGGGTCAATTCAGTACAGTAAGGAGAATGGATTTCAGCTGGAATTGTAGGTCCAATCTTAAATTCCAGAACAGTTTCAGTGTGAATCAAGTTTTGCTGGACATGTCGGTCAGATTTGAAGAAGTAAGAAAGTATATTTTGATGAAATTTCAAAATGCATAACTGTACAAGCAGTGAAGGGAAAATGTGGAGGAATGCTGGAGAAAATAAATACAAGGCACATATATGTTTATCAGACAAATTTGGTTCAATTCCAATGAAGCCTAGCAAAGCTATGTTGAAAGAACTTAAGTAAGGAAGGACAGGCAATCATGAACCACAACTCCTGTAAATGACATTGTGAAATACTGGAAATCAACCTCAATTAAGGTGTTATTGGTCTAAAGTCTGAACTTGCTTGAGATCCAACCTGTTTTGGTAAAGTTATCTTGCTCAATCCTGAATCAGGAGGATGTGTAATTAGGGAACAATAACTCTCAGAAATGAAACTAAACCCATAAATGGCATATGTATGATTCTGAGGCAATGTTTCTACCAAATTGCGTCTTGATATGATCACTGGCTTTTTATCAATGCTGGTTAGAATCAACATCGTGTGTGAAGGTATGATGCTTACTATGCAAAATAGAGTTTATGAGACACAAACTATTCTTGAGACAATGTACACATGAAATTGCATCAAATATGGTGGATGGTTCCTGAGCTGTCTTGGTTACAAGGAGCTGCTGCTGTAGTGATGACTTAATATTGATGGAATAAGGGCAATAACTCAAAATGTACCCTACAAATGAAAACCTTCAAATGGCACATATACATGTAATATGCAAGTCACCTACCAAATAGCATTCAATCCTGTGTAAAGGTTACAGAGTTTGTGCAGGTTACAAGCAGCATTGTGTATGAGGTTATAAAGATAATTATAAAGGGCCATAACTGTGTCCAAAGTGGACATGATGAGATGAAACTGCACAACGACACATCTATATCTATGAGACAATGTACATACCAAACTAGTTCAGAATATGTTGCATGGTTCTGAGGTATACTGAATAGGAGGAGCTGAAGTGGTCATTTTAGGATTGATAGCAGTTGTATGGCCCTCCAATGAGGGAAAAAAGGAAATATTACCATTTGAAAATTAAACAAGAGTCCAATGAGAGATTATTGCTAATCTGGCTGAAAATGATTTTTATTAATCCATTTCTTCTTTTTAACTGTTCAGTGTTCAAATCATCTCTTATATTCTTGAGCAATATAAAGATTTTCATTTAGGACCAACATTACATTGTAAGAACTTTTTGGATGAAAACCCCAAGTTGATAGTAGACCTTGCGATGAGTATGTGCATACAGTTTCATTGAAATCCTCTATGTAGTTAGGAGGAGTAGTTATAAACAGTCTTGTGCTAATGGATGGACATGAGACACTATCAATGACACTGTTCTAAATGACAGACAGGA
>QKMX01072589.1:0-10411 GCA_003401595.1 Venustaconcha ellipsiformis | reverse complement strand
TGAAAAATTGTTAAAGCTATGTTAAAAATCCTAATCACATAACATCACACCTTTCAGTTTGAAAATATTTTGAAAATTGTAATGTGAAGGAAAAAATGGTTTTTAATGTATTATGCAGCTGGAATACAAATATTTGTGAGAATGCTTTGTCTTTATACCTTCTGGTAGTCTATTTTGAAACTTATAAATTGATTTATAGCCTTAACATTGTCTTTGCTATAAATGTTAAAACTCAGGGAAGGGGGAGGGGGTTTACCATCACACTTGCATTATCATGGGATGATACAATAATTTGAATTGATATAGCAATATTGACAAAACAAGTTCTATCGGTTTGGTTTTAATTCCATAAACTCTACTTTTATTATGCCTGGTTTTATGCTCTTCAATTACTTATCACAGATACATCTAAAATTTTCTCTCTGTGAAGACAGATCAACATTGACACTGTCAGTGCACTTTCCTTATCTTATCCTGCAACTTTCACATATGGAACATCATAATTGCACTTGGCCTGTCCAACAAGAAACTTCCTTGGTTGAAGCTGAACCATGAAGTGTTCACTGGTATATAGCACACTACTTAATTATATCACAAAGATAATCTTAAGTTAACCTGACAACAGGTGTTGACAGTTATTCTTTAGGTGTACTTTTATATTCAAAACTTGTGCTTTATTTGCATGCAATCAAGTTACAACTAAGTTGCCTCATTTTTAGTATGTGAATACAAACAAGGTGTAGATAGTGAGATATGCAAGCTTTATTTGAAGGGGAGAAAAGACTTTAAAGATAGGTTAATTTCCAAAGTAGACATTTATATATTTAATGACAGCATATAATACAGGAAATTGAAACTAGAGAGCTAGTTGCCAGATATCCAATTCATTTCAGATGAAAATGAGTTCTCTAGTTGTGATTTAATTATTTAGGTCAAAGACACAGCAGGGATGAATTTGCCTTCTGAGCTAGAAATCTAGCTGTGCTTACCTGTATGAAGAAAAAAAAAACGCATTGGCTTTATTTCAAAGAACTTGGATTTTTATGACCAGAATGGTACTGGTCAAATTAATACCATTGGATTAGCACATATTGGCCATCATGTGTGTTGCATCCAGATCAATGTACTTTCTGCTACTTGTCATGGCATCATATTTCCAGTAAACTATTACTGCACTGTAAAATTGAACAATGATAAAGAAAAATGTTTGTTTACCCCATATAAATAAAAAAAATTAAGATCTGTACATGCAAAGCTCTCAGAAGTAATTGGGGGTGAGGTGTCTTTTATTGACATTTCAGCACAGTGGCTATACTCTATAGAATAAGACTGCAATGATTACCAAATTTTTAAATATGTACACAGTATTAAACAAGTACACAGTATACAATAATCAAAACAGTGCCAGTTAACCAAAACATTAACAAACTTAGTCTCTCTCCTGACTGCTGTTATAATGTCCATGAAGTAGTAATTCAATCAACTAGTGATTGTTTTATCTGTCCTTCAAACCTTATTGTGACAGAATTTAATATTTAAGATTTTTTTTTCCAAATATATTTTACAAGTGGAAACATCAACAGGATTGTCCCAATATTGTTCCTACTACTGCATGCAGGTAGATGATGAAAACAATAAATGAATTTGGACAGTGAAAATTTGCAAGGGATACTTAGAGTTCAACAATGGCCAAAACTTTTTATGGTGGTATACAAACTTAAAATGTTATTTTTGAAAATGTTACCAATCAAAGGATCCGTTAACTAACATTTATTTCAAAGGCAAATGGTAAAATTTAAATATATTTTATAAACAATATCTGATGCATGAGTTCTTGTAATCTTTAATTACTGATACCACATAGATGCGGAAAGATGCTTTAAGAAAAGAAGTAACAGAAATATCCAACTCCTATTAAGCAGAGTTTTGGAAACCTACTTTAATTGGAATGGAATTTAGCCACATGCAAGTCCATTTACACATTTACCAATCTTGTAGATGTTTACAGGCAAACTAAACTAAGACATTGACCTCTGTAAACATTCCAGCTTTACTGCAGTGGAAATGGAAGCAAAGGACACAACAATACAGACAACCTGGTCCCTGGCCAGGGTGGAGTGTCACACACACACACACACACACACACACACACACCTTTAGATTATGAGTCTGATATGCCACCTACTGAGCTAAAGTGACTCCTGTGCTGTAATGAGTGCCACAACTGATATATCAATAGATAAATGGGTGGGACATCTTGGGCCCTAAGCCTCCAGGGCACTTATTTTCACAGACAGGAGCACCTTGCATATCCAAAGACAAAGAATGTGCAAGTATCTTTTAGTTATTTTGGTCCCACCTCATGGTAGGATGCATTCAGGCTGGCATTTCTACACATTAAGCTCAATGGCTGACTTGTGTCTATTTTCGGTTTCTAAGAAATAAGAAAGGTTGGGGCTTGAGCAAATGCAAGTTAGTTGACAGACAGTGCTGTTACCCTGCAGACATTTGTAAATTGAATAAGCTTAATTATGAGGAACTGGAGGTGAGATAGAAATCACTATTGCTGTGTGATTTTTATGTAGGAAGTTTGCTTGTATGCTTTGAACGCATAGCAATGTTTTTCTTCTAACATGAATTTGTACCATATTGCATCACATTTTGAGAGAAATGGTGTTTGTTAAATTACATCAGCTGAACTGAGGATAGATGGCTTTCGAACTTAAAAATCCACATAAAAGTGTTTTTCTCTTTTGGTTTTGAATTTTAAATTTCTCTAACGGAAAATAAGTTTAAGGCATGTTACTAAAGCAAAACGAGGTCTTAAAATTGACCGTTCTTTTATGTATATTTAAAAAAATGGATGTGGGCACAAAAGTATTCTTGTCTTGTCTACTCATTAGATCAGGTAGATTACTCTCACAGGTTTGTATGTATTTCTCCTTGAAACAAGTAATCTGGAAATTATCAAAACAGTATATTTATTTCTCACTCATTGCAAGAAACGTGCCAAATTAACTATTACATTGGTAAAACTGTACTTCAGTTTGGCATATTTGGAATATAAAAGGGCTTTAAATAAAATGAGCAGTTATGGAGTCCTCATTATTAGTGCCAATACTTGCATGTATCCACAAAAAATTTTATAGGCCCAGGATACTCTATGAAAGGGAAAGGCATACACCTTTTGTCCCTCAAAACAAAACTCATCATGATGTGATTGGCTGTTAGATGCAGGGAACTACCTGATAATGATTAACAGGTGAAGCTAAATATTGATCACATGCCATGTTAATTGTGTGTTGAAGGAAACAATTAGTATCCCATGGAGAACACTATGAAACTTACTAATAGGTGTTAAGTTATAACACCTTGTTTAATATGGTTTTCTGTTAAGTTTCAAATTATATTTTATATGTAGCATATGTTACCAATCCCCTTCTGGTGACAGGCCAGTTTTTTTTAAAAAAAAAAACTTTTTCCTTAAGCTCAGCTAAGAATTTATTTTTTTGAACATGTAATTGAAGGTCAAAAGCTTTGCAGTTTTTCATTTGATCATATACTCCTTAAAATATAACTCCTCTTCACAATTTTGAAATAGGTATACAGTAAATTTACAAGTACTAGCCTGGTAAAATTCATCTCCCATTATCATAGTGTTGATAGATTAATAATTGTAGAATGCTGCACAAGAGACATACACGAAGAACATGATTGTCTTTATTGTCTTTACGAACATACTCAATCTGGATGAATTATCTGTTCTGTAAGTTCTGTAATTGATTTCAAAAACCAAGTGGTAAAAGATGTGTGAAGCATGGAACAGTTTGCTTTCCTGACATTAAGCAATGTTTTGTATATGTATGCCAATGTTACTTATTTCATTTAGTGACAAATGCTGTCAAAAATATGTTATAAAAAGGTCTCTGATCTTGGAAGAAGAATAAAGTGTTGGTTTTGTCACTTGTATTTATTGGTAATTGGCCAGAGATGATTGAAGGGTTTTTTTGTTGCCACTTATTTCTGGAGTGTCTATTTGCACAGATCAATGGTGAATAATAGTCACAATGTGTGCTGTAATTAATGTCATTACTAGCACTTACAGGACTATCATCTTAATGTAGAGTCTTCTACCTTATGTTTCTCAATCTGTCTGTTACCAATTTCTTTTCCACACACTAACTCAATGTTTGTTACCAATTTCTTTTCCACACACTAACTCAAGCTGTCCACTATCTACAGTTAACAAAACTATTTGTATGGTTTGCACTTGGATTAGGGAGAAATCCTATTAATTTTTTTGGGGATCAAATGGTCAGAGATCAAGGTCACAGCAAAATCATTTTTTGGTGAACCTAACTTGACTACCTTGACCAACCTTTGTGCAACAGTTGCACTTTTGTAGTGGAAGAGACCTATTGATTCTGTGTTTAAAAAATTAAACATCAATGTATTTTTAGCTCCAAAGAAAAATATTTTGCAGAATAACCTTTGTTTTAAACTAATATTGACTAAATTTTTTCTCATCATCAGAGGTCATGGTAAGTCTAATAAGAAAATAATGACCAATTCAGCTTTGTTAAAAAAAACATACCTAAATCAAGCATCAAGGTCACTGAAACTCCTTAGTCTTAAGTCAACCATACCATATTGCTGCACGTAGTAATCACTGGCGGCAAGTACGGGATAATTAGATCCTATTTAGTTGGAATACCCATAAATATTATGAAAATCTATTTGCAAATTTAAATATGGCTTTATTTAGTTTATTGTTTTTGTTTCTAAAAGCATTCAGATGGTTAAAAGACGACTTGTGATGTTGCAAAAAATGGCATTTTTATTTAATATTCTATTGATACAAAGTTTTTAACATTTCTGTGAAAGAAAAGAATTTGCTAAATGAATACTGAGTGTTAGTGGTGCTGGAAAGATTTATTTTTACATTGAAACTAAATCCCACGTGTTGTGTGTAAGTGGGTCTATGGTAACTATTGAGCACTTTGAAAATGTAGATTTTTCATGTAAATCATTGGAATTGCAAATAATGACAGCTGCTGGTTATACAAGTCCCACTGGTGTTGTCTAATGCTGGTGTCTAGTTTGAGCCATTATCTGACAAAGGCTATGATTGATTGGTCACTGATCTCTGTTACTAGCACAGTCTATTCCACATCAAAGTTAAACACTTGAACTGTTGAACATTTTCTGCAGTTTACTGTTGTTTTATTTCTTTTTGACTACCACTAATTGACCATGCATGGCAAATTTACAAGCAAAAAGCTCCAGTGGATAAACCCTATGGCTACATATGAAGGTGGTTTCCTTTGCTGTTAGTATGTTATGTGGCTTTTATAGCACTGATGTTACATCCTGGCCATTTTTCTAGCATAGAGAAAGATAATGTTGGTATCAAAACTAGAATTTTATCTTCCCTGCTTTATGTCAAAGGTTGATGGAAGAATTGCATACTCTTGTTTAACAGCTTAATTAACTGTCACTTCATAAAAAGCAATTTGTTTGAAAATTCATACATATTTTCTGTGACAGAGGAACAGTACAGTTTAAAGCATGACCCAGTAATAATCTTGATAAAGATTCTCCTGAGGTAAAAGAAACAAAAATGTCCTGGCTTGAAAGAAAATAAATGGTAGTCCCTTAATCTAGAAAGGAGGAAAAAGGGAATTATCACTTGGTCAGATTTTTAATTTGTCAATATTTTTTAACTCATTGAACAAGATGATATAGTTAATATAATGAACAGAAGCAAACAAAACCACTGGGTTTTTTTTAGGGACATAAACATCACTAAGAGAAAAATGACCAAAATCCAGTTTTTTTTTTATAGTAATTTGCCTTTAATTGTGTTGAAATAAGATATAGCACTTGCACCTTATACAGAACAAAACTATTGATACGACAAATGCATTATTTATCTACAGTGCAGTATTGGATAAATAAATTAATGTGATACTTCATTAGTATAAAGTAGTTTATACATGCTTGGTTTCTGCCAATAACAAGAATCAATCTAAGATTTTCTAAGTGAGAGGTTTAGAGGGCAGATTTATACAAAATTAGCTAAAGAGAGTTAACATTTCCTTTCATGCTGTTCATTTCTTACATGTATACCAATTTCAGTATTTAATGGATGTGATGAAACCCTTAATTTACTTGAAGTATTTCTGTGGCTGGTATTAAGAATTATAATAATACAAAAAGCAGTTTTGAAGATCTCTTTTAGATTTTTGTACATATGTAGAGGTTTCAGATCAACTGCTGAACTCGAGTCTGAAGGAAATGTATATTTTCATTTTTGATTAAAATGTTGTAGAAAGGAAGCAGTCTGGACTGAATTTGGTTAATACCAGACTTCTCTCGTATATTTTTCTGTAAGAAATTTTGATTTAATACTTAATAATGTGCCCAAATTTCACAGCAGCAATAAGGCAAAATATGTTTCCAGTTGACCAACTTTACCTGTTTTGCATTGCTGACCTTTTGTACTTTTTGTCCATGGTTAAAAAGAATCATAAAAAATCACATTATATATTTACATTTAAAAATATGACCTGTTTACCCTAATCTTAAAACCAGTACAATTAATAAAAACACATTGGTTTTTGGGGGGCCTTTGAAGATACAAAGAATCAAATAGATCAAACATTATATTCACATGACTTTGTACATTTATAAGTATTGTTGACAAGAACATACATTGTTCGGACCTGCAATAAGTAGTATCTGTATCATCAAAAAGATCCTCTGTTAGTAAAAAAACACAAGTCCTAAATAATAAAAATTATTCTCAAAGTCTAGAAACACATATCCATTCTTAACAAAATATCTAGTCTTGTAACTCATTTTATCTATATTTACAAATACAGTCCATCATGTACATTAGTCCTGCAATCAATTTATCTGAGGATGTTTGTAGACCATCTGCTGTGTGTCTGCATTATTATCAACAAACTTTACTAGTAAAAGATATAAAAGTGTTTGAAGATATTTTTTATATTTTCTAAATGATGCCAGCATCTTTATTTGATTGTAATGCTGTTTTTGGATCAATAATATAAAGACAAAACAGAAATGGAGAGATGTTTTCTACTTGAAGAAGCCCAAGTGAACAATTGAAATGGAAATTATACCAGTATCTGCATTTGGTTGTAATGCAGTTTCCAGATCAATATAAAGACAAAACAGAAGTGGAGAGATACTTTTTGCTTAAAGAAGCCCAGGTGAACAGTTGAATGAAAATGATACCAGCTTATGTAATGGATTATAATGCAGTTTCCAGATCAGTAGTAGAAATACAAAACAGAAGTGGAGAGATATGTTCTCCTTGAAGAAGCCCAGGTGAACAATTGAAATGGAAATGATACCAGCATCTGTATTTTAATTTTAATGCAGTTTCCAG
The DNA here is from genome assembly GCA_003401595.1 of Venustaconcha ellipsiformis. Lineage (NCBI taxonomy): Eukaryota > Metazoa > Mollusca > Bivalvia > Unionida > Unionidae > Venustaconcha > Venustaconcha ellipsiformis. Next base: position 2,994 of record QKMX01072589.1, on the reverse strand, counting down.
ATCATTAATATAAAGACAAAACAAAAGTGAAGCAATACTTTCTCCCTGAAGAAACCCAGGTGAACAATTTAATAGTCTGAGTGCAAGTGCCATACACTATTGCACTGAGCTGTAAAAGAATCTTATTGTCACTATCATTGTACAGTTACTCCACATTTTTCTACTACTATATCATAGATTTGCTTGTTCCACATAATCAAATGCTTTTTAAAATCAATAAAGGCAAAAGCAAATTGTGCATCAGTAATAACCTCTTATTTTAATAACCCTAGATGAGAGTCTTTGCTTTAATAAGCTTATGAAAAATTTTCCTTTACAGCTAAGCAATGTCATCCCACTATATCTATTTCCACTAGATGGATCACCTTTTTTTTATATAAAAAAAAATTGGTATAATTAGGCCCATGCTCCTATTTGAAGGATATATATCACTGTCAATAAGATAATAGTTTTAGCATGCAATTTGACAGAAGTGTAACTGAATAAGATATTAATGCAAAACTGTCAAAAGCAGGTACTTTGTTATTACTAATTTTATTACAGCTGAGCAAAGTAATAGTAATAGTAGCTGGTGTTGGAAGTTTTCATACTCATCTTTTCCACTTAACATATTGCAATATACATTAATAAGCATTACATTAGCAACTGACACTTCCATTTTGTTGCTACCAGTATCTGCATTTAACAGCAGCACATGGTAGGATTTTTTGACATGGTTTAATATTTTAAAGGTCCACAGGTGGTAAGTTCTAAGGCAGTCACCATTTCTGATCATAGCCATCTCACCTGTTCACATGTGTTTGAGTAATGGGCTAAGGTCAGTGTGATATGTGGTAAAGTATGTCAGCAGCTTTCCATAGGTCAGTGGTCCTTCCCAGTTTTCCCCTAGTTTCTTCTTTCACCAGATAAATTTTGGCTGCCACATATAGCCTACATATGTACCACCACATATAACTTACATGTGTATCGTGTGCTGAATAATGGTATTATACTTATAAAACCACAATTTTACAGACAGCTAATCCAAGATATGGATCTTGTCTTGATTAAAATTACATTTGCTAAAACAGACAAAATGGTAAGTTTGACAGATGTTATTTTTTAATTATGTCTTTCAATTAGCAGACTGGCAAGTCAGCATTTTATAATAAACACAAATTAACATGGATAACTTCATCATTTATTAACCAGTGTTTATGAAATACTTTAGAACTTATATTGGTTTATATTTGTGTTATTGTCAAATCATGTATGTGCTTTAAGTTATCTCCACTCTACAGATTGGTTCATTATAAGGCAATTAGTGTTGCCTTGAACCTTGCTCACTATTCATCTGACCAGATTTTCAAATTGATTTGTACAGTTTGAAATATTTTTTTTCCAAATGCCCAATATTTACAAGTTTAAAATGAAAATCCTTAAATAGTGTCGAACTTTGGCAAGTTAAGTTTTATAGTTATCTGTGATTATATTCCTAAATGATTTTTCTTCTTTGAAACATAAATATTTCTTGTTTGGTTAATGTGCCTCATTTTTTTATATGTGTTGATAAAAGAGTGGCCATTTTGCAATTCAGATAACATTTATAGAGGACTATGCCATTATATACTTTATTTAGGTTTAAAACTAACAGTTTGAAATGCAGTGGGGTGGGGTGTACTTTCTCTGGGAGTTACTTATGTTAGAATGATAACATTATTGTTTTCCACATGTTCTTGCTACTTATTACAGCTTGGCATCTAAACAGTTTTTCTCCCCAAGTTGGAGGCATTAAATCCAAAACNGGGGGGGGGGGGGCATAATGTGGGGGATGATGTGTCTTAATCTGTTTACTGGATAGGGGTCTAGCCCCAGCTGGTTGTGTCAACAGTGACAGGAAAGTAGTGACTAAAGCCTTCTAAACTAGCTAATCAACATGGGATAATTCCCATGGTAAATTAATGGCAATTGTCCTTCATTATGTGTGGCAGCTTTTCACCAGAAGCTGTAAAACACTTTTGGTCAGTTAAAAAAGCCCACAGAGGGCACACACATATAATAGCCACAATTATCAGGTCTAAGGGGTTTAATTTTGAAAAGGTGGATTAAGAGGATTTCAAAAAGGCTTAGTGACTTTATCAAGTGTTTTGAAAGGATTTTATGATCCAATTTCCTTTTACCTAGCCATGGTCTCTTTGAACTTGCACAAGTAGACCCCTTTGGGGTAGTATGCATTAGAATCCTTTGCATCATGTGACACATTCCTTGCCTTGCCTTTGTAACTCTCAATTTTTTTGCCTCCATAAACCCCCTATCAATATTTCATGTTGTCATAGCCACTCAAAACATGACCCTAGGCAAAGCAAAATGAAGAATGGACCTAAACATCTAGAGTATTTTGGTTAGGTAATGTTTTGTAATAGTGGGTGGCAATAAGACAATAAATTTAATTATAGGTCCTAGAGGAGGGAAATGGATAAGAGCCCTCTACCATAGCAGTGGACTTCATTACTGTGTGCTTGTCCAGTTTGATTTAAGACCTGAAATGGATCAGTTGTGTTAGTGCAGGGAAGGAAATATTGTAACATTGATGACATAGACATTGTTAGTGCTTGTGCAGGGAAGGAAATATTGTAACATTGATGACATAGACCTTGTTAGTGCTTGTGCAGAGAAGGAAATATTAAAGCTTGTAACATTGATGACATAGACCTTTGCATATGTGCTATTCAGGTATTTATATTCCAAAATGTGGATTATTCACAAGGGAAAATTCATGTGGATTCCAGGTTTGTTTTAGTGTGAAATTCTTGATTCATCTTTCTGTCTTCACTGGTAAAACATAAGTTGTGATTCTTTTTTTGTTTTAGGTATCATTTCTAATCCAGTCATTGAAACAATTTAACATTTTATTGCTATGAAGTTTCTTGTATAGTAGCAGGTGTAAAAGGGGTTTTAGGGTGTTTTTTTTTTTTACAAATATAAAAGTATCATTACATTATGATCAACATATAT
>QKMX01072586.1:0-11891 GCA_003401595.1 Venustaconcha ellipsiformis | reverse complement strand
TGTGTGTGTGTGTGTGTGTGTGTGTGTGTGTGTTTTGTAAGATTGGTCAGGATACCAAGTGCCTTGGTTGCCACGGCGATGTTTTCTACCCATCTTACTTGGAAAAATTTCTTTGGAAACAAGGTACAGCCAGTTATAGCTGTGAAGTCATCCCGTCTAGCCGGACTATCCAACAGTCCATAAATAGCACGGAGGAACTCGTTGACTGACCAACCACTCGCAATGTGTGCAGTCTGCAGTGCTCCATGAAGAACGTGAAGACCGCATGATTCAATGTCGATTAAATTTCTGTCGCCTTCATCTCGACTATCGCGCACTCTCCAAAACAATTTCCAGTTTACACTAGGTCTATCCATCCACACTTGCAAAATGTTCTTATCCGAAAGACCCAATAATCCTTCTCTGAACTTTTCTTCAAGATCTCTGGCTGTGGCATGGCCAGGGAAAGCCAAATTCAGATATCTAGTCGCGACATGAGTTCTAGTCCCAGAATCGAATTACGATGTCCATTTGCCGGCCTTGTGCATTTTTGTTTAGAGCTTCATCAAAACATGCCACGTACACATCACTAAATCAGTAAGTGCCGACTGAAAGAACGGTGCAAGACCATATACAATTTTGTGCAGCTTTAGTTTTCCCAAGGGTAAATTTCTGCACGATCTTACTATCGGGAAATATAGCCTGGAATATTGTCTTTGGCATCATCGCATGATCTGCATGACATGTTTCGCTATGGTCTGTAGTGCCCATAACACTTTTACCTTTATTATGTGATCATTGTACGCATAACGACTCACTGATTATTGAATTTTTTTTTTGAATAACTACTGGAGCTTGCACAGCTTCAGAAATAGAAACTGTGTGATCTGGATCTGGTTGCAAATGCAGTTTTGGCGACCGTTTGACATTTTGCATCGATGATCTTCAGTTGTAGGAGTTGTGCGACAGTATATCGTGTGAACTCTATCGAAATTCTCTTGTGTTGCGCACCATTTTCGTGGCTTTTTAATGCTTGTCTGCGCATGTTGCTGAGGTCTAAGGTTATGCAACAGAGTTTGCATCGTGCTTAATGTGGACTTAGGGAAGCTTGTATCCAAGATGAAAATGACTTGTCCATTAGCCAGTCCTTATTATACAATGTTTTGAACTTCGAAGACATTTTCTTTCCATTTCTACTTATGTATTAACAGCAACCAGTATTTGATGTGGACTTAGGGAAGCTTGTATCCAAGATGAAAATGACTTGTCCATTAGCCAGTCCTTATTATACAATGTTTTGAACTTCGAAGATATTTTCTTTCCATTTCTCCTTATATATTAACAGCAATCAGTATCTGAAACAAAAACAAAAGCACATGTTGTTCTACTTCATACACGGTCGCCAAATGGCTCCATAGGCAAGGGACACCAGATCCTCTTCATACCTTCAGAAAATAGTAATTAAAGCCAACTATGTTAGCCTCGGTTACTTACCTACCATACTGGTAGTCTACTTACAAAATAAGGTACGACGTAGCCTTCAAACGTTTTTGTTTCGGATCAAGTAAACTTCAAAATGGATGAAGCTATTGCGACTCAAATTCAAACTTTTTAAAATGTTAACAGTGCTAAAATAATACTAAAGTTCGGTAACATGCCATTACTTATAACGAACCATGATGCTATCTCTGTTGACGGTTTTCACAATACCTTTAGCAATGTAATAAACAATCAGCAATCTTTTACCAAATATATATCTTGCACAAACGATCAAGTTAAAATATGCGTAAAAAAGTGATCTGAAAAAATTCCCTGAGTGCTGACAAAATATCCAGAGTTTGCATTGAGTTTCCAGATTTAACAAATTCCTTGATAATTCTAGGAACTGATTTCCCGATTTGTGGCCACCCTGAAAGATATAGTACCGTTCGTGAATGTTCGTAAAAGTCCGAAAAGGGGACCATGTGATTTTTATTAACGATGAAGCGTAGGTTGAATTGAGATGACCTTTTTGGAAGTGAGTTATCAATCTCAGCTTTCCAAATTATATTTACTTACGCCGTGCGGGAACAGTTTTCCATTGAATTCCATGATGAATGGTTAGTATTTTTGTTACAGGTATGAATTGTTTTGTTACAGGTAAGAACAGAACTACGTACTGTATTTTAAACATTTTCTTTAGGATAGCAATGAAAAGATTGATACGTTTAGAGACAATTGGATTCAAGTCTCTTTCAAACCTTTGTGATATATTTGTTATTTTTCTTTATTATTTAACACGAGTTTTTAAATATAGCATTAACGGATTGCTTCAAATTCAGTAAGAATTTGTGTTTGAAATCATAGAATTGACTATTGTAAAGACGAGTTCACCACTTACTTCACGCTGAGTAATACTTAATTTGGAAATAAAATATTCGCAATGTTACAAAGCATCACATTTTCTTTACAGCTCGAACTCAGTACCTTTCGCACCTCAAGGATGTCAAATAATATTCTTATCACCAGGATTTACACCTCGTTAGGGAAGGTTCGAACTATATATCATCTTTCTATCGATCCGAGAGTGCCCGTCAATAAATCGGGCATGATGAAGAGTACTCTTGCTATCAGCAATCATAATGTGCCGAAATTACCGGCAAAATCATTTTCATAAAAGTTATGAGAAAAATATTTTCATTACATTATTATATTATTTATATATTCAGTGTAACTTATGAAAGCCTTTTGTTGAGAAGACACTCACGACCGCACTGTCGTGTTCTTAGATGAAAAGAAAAATATACGCCTTATTTAACAGTCTTTGGAGAACAAGGTCTATATTTATCCCTAGTGTTTGGGTAACAAACCAAGCATGAAATCATGTTAGACATTTACATAGTAAATTCTTCCAGCAATCTATAATTCGACGATTTAAACAAATGTCATAGTGCCATGTGTTTTAAGATACAATTCTTACTATTAAATATTCTTGACATTATACGGAAAACACACTTCCTCATTACTTCATCAAAACTGAATACGTTGTAGTTAACAAATATGTTAGATGCAATGTTCCATCTTGGAAGTTTTAATAAAAAACGAAGACTATTATTATGACTGTTATTATAACTAGTTTTCTTTTCATATACTCACTAAAGTTTGTCCACAGACGATCACAATATATTATGCAACAATACTATTTGAGTAATCCAAGTTTGATGTGCAAAGAACAATTTCTAAATTTAAGTAGAAACACGCTTACTCGAGTACACATAACTCTGTAATATCTCATCATGTTTTCATCGTCTGACACGAGTTTAAAATATGACCCAAATACGTATAACTGTTGACATATACAAGAGCATGCCGTTAAGATGTGCAGGCGTTAGAGATGGTATTTGAAAGAAGTTAAATGAATGGTCATGCATACCATTTTTTGTATTATAGATGACATCATTCTCAACTGCGTATTATTCACATACCTTTAATAATGTCCTTAAAGTTGCGATAGAAGGACTTTTCAATGGCATATCATCACTAAGACTAAATTTGTTAAGAACCCATACACTTGGTGTCAAATGTAATCCTACGAGAAAATGACCCAGTTTATGACCCAATTCGTCTATGTATATATTAAATAACACATGTAAAAGAATTAGTAAATTAGTTAGGTCTCAAATTCTAATGCAGTCCTCTCTAATTATATTATAGAAGTCTGTAATTCACTTACAGAGTCCAATAAATAGTGAGGTCTCTAATTAAAAGATATAAATTGTAAAGAAATAGAGAGAGCTGTATTGAAATGAATAGATGTAAGAATGGTCGCCCATATGTTTTCGTTACCTATCAAATTCAAAGAAAAAACCGTCTTCAATCTTCAAATGTACTGGGTCAAATTTTTCTCATACCAAAATAAAATACTGGATCGTGCATAGCGGATATTACCTAGGTAAGGTGCTTTTTACATATTCACAATCAGTGTCGTAAGTGGAGATTTTACTATTGTTTAAAATTTATAAATTTGAATCACAAATAATTTCTAATACGCACGAATTATACATGCACTTTTTTGTATTTAAAAACTAAACTGAATTTAATGCCGATTGAACTTGCCACGTCGCTATAATCAACCAGGAAGAAATACGTAAAGATTTAAGTAGGACAATCACGAGGCCAGCTAGATCACAAGACCAACTAGGTAAAATTTACAAAGACGGTAAAGCAAACAAGCAATCTCGTGTATTCACCAATTATGGCTAGCGGTGCCAAGTCCGTCTTCTCTGGCGTTCATGGGTTATGTTGTCCGATTTGTCTTGATGTGTTCACAGCCCCAAAGAATCTTCCATGTCTCCATACCTATTGTCAGCATTGCCTACACAAATACATAGTAAAGAATGTACCTAGCGGGAAAGAGGGTGTCACTTTTAGATGTCCAGAATGCAGAAAGGAAACATTTCCTCCACTTCCTAACATTCCTGTGGATAAGTGGGCAGAACATTATCCATACAATACTGTGTTATTGTCTGTTTTACCACCAGAGAAAAGGAAAGTAGAGAAGAGTTGTGATTCATGTTTGTATGAAGGAAATTCCATAAGAGCTACAAGTTACTGTACAGTATGTAAAGAAGCTCTGTGTCCATCATGTGAAAACGTGCATAAGAAAAACAAAGCAACTAGAGATCATGCAGTCATAAATATACAGGGCCTTTTTACAGATCCTGAATTAGCAGTCAACTTGTCAGTGAGTGTAACTTGTCCCGAACATGTTGGTAAAGAGTTTGAGTTTTACTGCAGATCCCACAGTAGCATGTGCTGCTCAGAATGTTTTTACAAGAGTCATAGGGGATGCACAGAAGTTCTTCAGCTAAAGGACCATTCTGAAAGACTATTGAAAGAAAAAGAACCGAATAGAGTTGTGGACCGATTGAAACAAATCAAGTCCCACTTGGATCAGTTGAAGAATGAAAATGAAGGGTCATTTGAAAAGACAGAAGTTGAAGTGAAGAAAATGCCAGATGAAATTGAGGTCTTAAGGAAAAAAATAAACACATTACTAGATAATGCTAAGATCAAAATCACCATGGAGACAAATGCTCTCCTGAAAGAGGAGTCAATAGTTCGACATGAAGAAATTCAACAATGTGAATCCATCAGTTCTGCGATTACAAACTCCCTTCATCTATTGGAAACAGTTTTGGCACATGGCAGTTCACTTCATGCCATGACTACTCTGCATAAAATTGAAGAACAACTTGTCCATTATGAGTCGGCTGTGAAGGAGAAATATTGTGAAGTTAGACACATAGATGCCAAACTTTGTCTTGATGATCGTCTATTGTCTTTGATCAAAGGTAGTGAGACCAATATTGCTAAGATTGATATTGCTGAAAGAAAGAATCATCTTACACCTTCATTTATCGTTCTCACTGGAGAGAAACAAATGAAAAGATCAGAGGTAAGACAGGATGCATTTCAAACAACAAAGAAAACTGTAGAAGGACAAAAAATGACACACAAATTTATTAGCCCTAAGCCTCTGAAGGACTGCAAACCTAGACAAGTCGGACAGATTAGTGCAGGATACCCTGATGGCAAAACTCCTGGGTACTCTGGTATAACATGTCTTCCAGATGATAAAATCATGCTTGTTGACTATGATAATTCAACATGTAGACTATATGACTCTTTACATCAGCACCTTGCTGACTATAAAATGACTTCAAGACCCAGCGGTGTGTGTGTAGTGGAGGGATCTGAAGTAGCAGTGACTCTTCCTGATGAGAATAAAATCCAGTTTCTGACTGTAAATAGCTCCATAAAAAGAGGGAGGAAAATCAACACAAGTCTGCGTTGTGATGGAATAGCCGCCCTTTCTAGAGATCATCTGGCTGTAATTGGCAAAATGAACGGTATTCTGCATTTAGTATTCATTGATGAAGTTGAGGAATACTCCATTGCAATTTGTCCTTCAAAATCATGTTCCGATTTGGCAGTGAATAATAGAAGGACACGTATTTATGTCTCATGTTACATGCCTGGGACAGTGTATGCATACAGTGCAGATGGCACACAGATATTCAAGTATACGCACAAGACACTAGACGGTGCATATGGGGTAGCGGTGGACAGGGAAGACAATCTGTATGTTGTAGGTGAGGTCTCTTACAACATACATCAGGTGTCTCCAAGTGGAGTTCTTCTGCAGGTGTTCTCGGGAATCCCAATATATGCTCATGCAATATGCTTCAGTTTCAGTGGTGACAAATTTCACATTACAGATGGATTTGATATTGCAAAGTTTCATCTGTGCTAATGATTTTGATGAGCATTTCATCATATACATAAGTGAGATCTCTGGTGGCCCAGTGGTCTAAAGTACACGTCTGTATTGTTCACTGTTACATTACCTATGTCTGTGGGTTCAACCAATATCGATATGCAATGAAGTTTGTTAGTAGCTTACAATTGATTGTTGGTTCTTACCTGGATTTTCTTAGGGTTTTCCTCCACTAATTAAACTGGTTGCCATCTAAAACCTATAATGAGTTGTGAAATATTGTTAAACCCACAACAGAAGTCGAATGTATAAATAAACACATTACGGTAAAATATATTATGAATACATAATTTTTGGCTTTGTGAAATACTTGTACTCATTGAATTCTATGTAACTTTCCAGTATTGTTTATACTGTATGAAATAACCATCAAAATTCAGTTTAATGCTTTAATTTAAAATATATTTGAATGGGTTGATTGTATGAAAGTTTTTATGTGTAATTACTCAAAAATGATTTCAGAATCATCTCACCTCTTAAATAACTACAAACTGTAAGCACAGCCAACATGAAAATATGGCAATTGCAAATACTAACATTGGTCGTTTGTTAGAACTTGGAGTAGAACACCTTAAATATATACTAGCCAGTGGCTTGATACTATGGCCAGCTGGGTAGTTAGTATGAATTGAAGTGGGTTCTTCCTGATTAACTGTCAGGGAGATGAGCAGATGTACTCGGCTTTCAATTTTGCGCATGTTATAACTTTGTATTGCATAAAAACATTCTGGTTTACATTACAATGAGGACAATTTGGTTACATTACAATGAGGGAAATTTGGTTACATTACAGTGAGGGCAATTTGGTTCACAATAATAACACATGTAATTTAACCAGAATTATTTGTGCACACCACTTTATGCTTATTATTAAATCTTTTTTCCATGCCAGTGTGTTTTACAATTGTAGAAATCCTATGTTCTTTGCAATTAATTCTGGAGTGATCTTACTTTATTTCATACTATATTTGTTGTATTTTTGTTAGAATAGCATACAAGATACTCTCTCTTTCTCAGTTCGTAAACAAAACAAAAACAGAAAAACCTCATCTAAACCCATGTCTGTGAACTGCAACTAAAGATTTCATATATACACAGCAGTAAAATCTCGAATAATGGTTTGATTAGGGAGGTGGGAGTGAGAGCTGAATTTGGCTGAAGCACCATTTTCCAGAAAACAAATTATCACTTATTTTCTCCCTTTCTTTCTATCTCTGATATTCTGAAATTTGAATGGCTCTTATTGGACATTTATTTCTAGAAATTTTAATATAATAATACTGAAGCGGAAATACAACAAGTTGTGACAAAATATAAAACCTTTCATATAACTGTTAAAATCACCAGCCAGGGATTTCTTTGGACTCTGGTCTTGATCTAGTAGTTTGCTACATTGATGAGTATCGACACCTTATCATGCAATGATCAACTGAATTCCCTCAATTAGTGTTTTTCCAGGAATATTATGTGACTTCCTACAGATCAATTGAAAGACTTACATATATCTTTATTTAAGTGCCAGGTTTCACTGCTACATTTAAGTCTGTTGATTCTTGTTTAGTTGAGCAGGTTTCAAATTTGCCTTTGATTTAATAATGCCTCGTGAGTTTTGTTTTGATAAAATAAAACATATTGGAATTAGTAAAGATGAGTACTGCCAGTTGTTCACTTAGATGAGTACTAGTAACCAACTGCAAGTTGTTCACTTACATGAGTAATACAAACCAACTGTCAGTTGTTCACTTAGATGAGTACTAGTAACCAATTGCCAGTTGTTCACTTAGATGAGTACTAGTAACCATTTGCCAGTTGTTCACTTAGATGAGTACTAGTAACCAACTGCCAGTTGTTCACTTAGATGAGTACTAGTAACCAACTGTCAGTTGTTAACTTAGATGAGTACCAGTAACCAATTGCCAGTTGTTCAATTAGATGAGTACTAGTAACCAACTGCCAGTTGTTCACTTAGATGAGTACTAGTAACTGATTGCCAGATTTTAAGTTAGATGAGTAGTAGTAAATAATTGCCAGTTGTTCACTTAGTTTTTCTTGAAGATGTCCAGGTAATTTGAGTTTTAACCATCTTTTGTCATATGACAGCCTTTTATTTTGTTTTAAATATCTATTAAATGACCAGATGCACAACAATTGAACATTATAAACCTGTATTGCTTTTGTTTAAAAATGATTTTAAAAAAATTGAATTACATAAAGATACCTGAGAACACATTTAATTCTTAAACTGAGGGTGTGACTCTTATGTGTTTGGGAACTCCCAGGTTTTTCCTTTGGACACGTTTTGAAACAGAAGTCACTGACTCAATTTTCAGAATCATTTAAAATCCAGAAAATGTGAAACTATTGATTTCTGAATTGTTGTTGCTTTAGTGATCAAGTCATCCATCCATTTTTTCCCAACTATTTGTTCAAAAATAATATTTTTTTTCTTCTTCAGAAAACGATACTCTAGAATTTTCATCAAAAACAGTATTTAACAAAATTAAACTTTTTAAAAATTAATTGTTCACTGACAAAATTTTGACATACCTCAAAAATAAAATGTATTTAGCAGTTATTACTAGCAATGTCAGATGGTGAACTTATATTTGACCAGGTCCCCAGATACATCCTTGAGGAGGATTAAACAAACTGGCTGTTGTTGCTAGCAACTTGTTTTCTTAATTTAAGGCTTCACATTTGATTTTAATGTTATCATGTACTGAACACTACATCAAGTATCCTTTCTATATTAGTGAAATATGTATAATGAATTTATAATTATTGTTTTTCATGAGCAATGTATGCCAAGACAAGTTTACGTATGTATGTGATCTTCACATAATAACCTATGGTTAGTAAGCAATAATTCTTTTTACCTCTTGAGCAGTTCTCAGATTTTTTTGCACACTATGCTATGCTAATTTGCAATCCTTTTAATAGAAAGCTGTTGAAGGAATATTCCCCCATTCAATGCCAAAATGATTAATGGCTGCATTTTTACATAGATTAAAAAAATTATAAAATGTTACAAAAATTGACAACTTTTGATCAGAAATTTAACTCCTACATATAATCCTTCAACTTTTCTAATTTGTCAAATCAAAAACCAATTTGAACAGATTTTCTAAACACGTTTTTTTGCATTGTGGTGGGTAACTGTACATAGGAACAGATTGTTTTAAAAACACAATCATCTCAGTGGCTGTATCCAACAGGCTTAAGATTATAACATTTATGAATAAAATATTTTATTCATTGTGATTTTACCTAATTGTATTTGTTGTCTTTTTAATTTTTTTTGTTGGTTCTGCATTCAAAACATGAATTCCATGGCTTTAACATGCTTGCAGTCTAGTTTGGTTCAGATAATACACCCGCTTGTGAGAGATAAATTTTATATTTTTGCACAAATATGTTGGCTGCTGTTCATGTTAGCCGGGTGTCCTTTCGTGAGGGGGTAATTTTGAACACAAATTCATCTGTGCCTTTGGATTCTGTCCGCAAGGGGCGGGTGGCCGCTGGTGAGGGGGGCCGTTGAAGTTTTATTATTGCAGCAGAAATGGAGAGGCAATAGCAAGAATTTAAGATGGCCACTATGGCAGCCAGACTGAGCATAGTGGTAACAAGAATTTCAAGACTTAAATTGTGTTTTCAACAAACGACATTTTATGATGTCAAGTTGGTACTTACTGACACCATTCAGAGAATGTTATTGTTGTTACTTCTCTAAGAGTTTTTTTGTTGTTTGTCCTAAATGAAAATAGTGTGACTCTAGACATTTAACATGTCCACTTCAGCAGCTAAATTGAAAATCTTGTATTTGCTGATGAATACGATTGGTTTCAACAGTCTGCAGTTAAAAGGAAGAAACAGTCTTATTATGAATTCCTGGAAATTCCTTTCAGTTCAAAGAGCATCAGTCTCTTCTAAGAAAATGCTTTCAAAAGTTTTTAAAATTCATAAACAGTGGTTATATAGAAATGCTCTTTAGACACTGGACACTCTATAACTTGTTTCAATATACAACATTATATGCCATTTTGTTTTAGAATATTAGAGAACATTTTGAATGCTAAAATTTATTGGTATTTATAAGACGTTAAATGAAACTGACTCCATGTCAATAATATATCACCTAGTCATTGTATAGAATAGTCTCAAAAGTTATTATTCACTAGAGAACAAAAATATCCAACAAATGAAATACAGAATGGAGCTTTTATTTGACAATACAATTTTAAAATTTGTTTTTCATTTCATAAATAAAATTTAAAATTTGTTTTTTCTTCGTCAGTTATGTCACTAAAAGTTCTGTTCATGTATGTTAAAATTTCTGTTCATGTTTCTTAAAATTCCTAACTTTCTATGCTGTATGTATAATTTGAATTTTAATATGTACAATTAAATTTTTTTTTATCTCCATGCCTTTGTGATAGGAATTTAGACTGGTTAAAATCTTTTTTTTCCCAATGCCTCTGTGATAGGAATTAAGACTGGTTAAAATCTTTTTTCCCCATGTCTCTGTGATAGGAATTTAGACTGGTTTAAAATTATATCATGTGATGCAGAAAAGGAAAAGGTATTGGCTGACAACACCAGAAAGGTAGTACTTAGGTACATATGCACCCTTATTCTACGAGCTGACTATATTTATGACAAATGTTAACTAATATTTATGCTTTTTGTAATCATAAGAATTCAATGCACCATTTAACACAAATCAAGAAAAATATGTTCTGCCTAAGGAATCACACAAAACATTTTTGTTCTTGCTGCACATAATCTTCATTATATGTAAATCATCTGCCGCAATAATGTTCTCATGATAATCCTATATTATGAAGAACTCCACATCCTGATGTGTATGAGGAAAACCTGGGAAATGCCTCATTGGAATTTGGTCTAAGACAAGTCTTGTTCTATATAGGGAATCACTGTAGTCACCAAGCAGACACCCATCATATTCATCTGAAATAATAAACAATTATTTGCAAACTAATTAACATTTCTTGTGAACAAAATATCAATATAAAATGGATAAAATATTCTTCTCTAATTAAAAGGATACACACCCCAATCCATATTATGACCCAGATTTCATACACCAATATCCGCTTTAAGCCCTAAACAAAAGCCCGTTCATAGATGGATACTACAACAATAACCAATCGGCCAACATCATTGAATTTTGACCAGGCCTTTTAGAATGATTTACAGTTAAAAAGCAATGGACATATTTGAAGGAAAAACAGATGGACAGATATGAAGGATAAACAGATGAATGTACTAAAAGATGAACAGATGGACTAAAATGAAGGATAAACAGATGCAAAGACATGAAGAGCAAACAGCATCAAAATATGCCAGCCTATCCAAACTCAACACGTTATAAAGGTACCCAGCAGGTACTGAAAATAACGAGCGTTCCTCCATTAAAGCCACAACAATTGCTTGAAATGACTTGAGTGTACTCAGATAGAAGCAACTTTGTGAGCAATTATGCTATTCATCACTAATGATGAGAGAATAAATAAAAAATGAGTATTTCACCTTTACTATATTTATAGGCTACTGCATTTGTATGGGAAAATAT
>QKMX01072565.1:123-10634 GCA_003401595.1 Venustaconcha ellipsiformis | reverse complement strand
ATGGATGGATAGGGCATGCCATTACCAACTGACAGAAACTTGACTAAAAATTTTCTGAATGGATAAAATCTTATGATTTTCAATAACAATAATAATATACATGTACCTTTAATTGCTGCATCTTTTGCAAATTTTTGTACAAATTATCTTTCCTTGTGAGCTCGTATGATCTGAAATAAAAATTATTTTTGTAATATTACCATGATCTGTCCTAAATGTAATGACTATGAACTAATTTATTTTAAAAAAAACAAAATGTCAGAAACTTTATTTTCTCCATTATTGTTCTAGGTAGCATCATGAATAAGCATATGTGGACAAAACTCAACCTACTGACAAACTTTACTACATTTAATGCTTTTCATTCATCTATGGATTATACATTTTATTTGAAGATGCGGTTGTCAATCAAAGGAAGAGGAAATATCACATACTGGTGCATCCTTCATTGAAACGCATAAATGTGGCAAAAATTTGGAACTCACACCAACCTAAATTTGCCATGAGTACACTGCATTCCTATAATTCATCATTTCCACTAAAATATTTGGGAAACTATGTCTGCATTCAAATAAACACCCCTTCCCCAAATTCATAATGTTTCAATGTACTGTAAAATATAAGATAAATGAATAATGTGATCTGCTTCAGACTTTAAGTATAGCAGAGTAAAATTCCAAAGCAAAAGAAATTGTTATTTACATGTCATTTTCCATGGATGTATGTAATATTATGAAATGTCCTGAACCCCATACATCTACAGGTAAAGGGTTTTTCAAGGTCAAGGACAGTAATGATATTTAATAAATAAGCCCTGAGAAACTAATATGTAATGAATTTATTATGTATGTCAAACTTTACATTTCTTTTTCTAGCCATTATTTAGTCTATTGCTGATACATGGTAATAACACTACATTTCCTTTCCTGGTCACTGTTTAGTCTATTGCAGATGCATGAAATAACACTGCATTTCCATTCCTGGTCACTCTTTAGTCTATTGCAGATGCATGTAATAACACTGCATTTCCATTCCTAGCCACTGTATAGTCTAATGAAGATGCATGGCAATAACTTTACATTTCATTTCCTAGCCATTATTTAGTCTATTGCATATCCATGGCAGTAATACTACATTTCCTTTCCTAGCCATTGTTTAGTCTATTGCAGATGCATTCAATAACACTACATTTCCATTCCTAACCATTATTTAGTCCATTGCAGAAGCATGGCAATAACACTACATTTCCTTTCCTAGCCATTGTTTTCTCTATTGCAGATGCATGGCAATAAATAGTTCAAACATTACATGCCAATACTATCAATGTAAGATGTAACATCATTCTTAATGTTTTCATGACTACTCAAGCTTAACCTGTCAATCAACCATGCACAATGTATCATGCAACATTGTTTCATCCAACAATTACAAAGCTGGTGAAAGAAATTCTGTCCCTTGTTGATATGCCCATATGTTTCCTTGTCCAAATCTCCCCAGCTGGTCATCTCAACACTAGAAACTCTAAATATGATTTCTAGTGTTGCAATCACTTCAAACATTTTTAAGGAAAATAGTTTTTAACTTTCAAATTTTTGATGAGGTTAGATAATATGAATGGATAGATTTTTAATGACATATTTAATTGTCAAATACATTCATTATATATCATTGTCTATACTGTCAAGAAAACCACAATTGTCTTGTTACATTTCTTGAAATGTATTGGTGTACCCTGTCTATTCATATGACTGATTTTGTACAAAACAACTGAATTGGAAATGACCAGCATGTATAAAAAAAAATTCACTCCAACAGCCATGAATTAAAAACACCTGACATTAATGATTATATATCTTTCTCAACTTTTAGAACTGCAGGAAATTACATTAGCATAAACTTGCACTATCAGTTGCAAGTACTTTGTGAACTGGAAACATATAACTTAGACAGGTTCTGGAATTTCATTGCTAAATACCATTATTTGTACTCCAGTCATAAGTATGGAGACCAATCCAAATACATCCAAAAAGAGGCTACAGATGGGAAAAATGTCACTGAATACAAATGAGGCAATAGGAACTTGTCAGAGATGTTTACTGCTTATTCAAAAATGAATGTATATTCAGTTTACTTGGCTGGAAAAGGGAAAACAAAGATAATAACCCAAACATATAGCTTAACATTCTATATCATACAAGTCAATCCATTTTAGTGAAAATAGGAATCAATGTGCATGACTTCTTTGGCTCACTTTGCATGCTCTCCAGTGATAAATATAAAAAGGCCTGCAATAACATTTTGGCTTGATGTAATGCTCATGAACAATACTTTACAGTTATAAAAGTAATTCATTAATTCCACCAACAATATCAAGAAGAAAGGTTGTTTTCCTTAATCATTACTTTTAACAAACGCATTACTCAATTTTTAGGGAACTGTTTGATCAAAGCTGTTGGAGCATGTGATATGTGTATTGCCTTCAGTTAATTCATGTGACTATTAAAGTAATGAAAGCAGTTTCACAGAAAGATAGAAGACTACTTAATCACCAGTTTTGTAGTATAGGTAAAACATTCCTCAGCTACATCTCAACTCAATATTTTTCTTTTGTCTGCTTTAAAACAAAACTTTTTTGTCCTTAAATTCTGTTTACTATAAAATTATTACAAATTTTGAAAATTTTGGTGTATGGAAAATTGGAAGGTTCAAGTATCTGGCTTAATTATAGCAATCTAGTTGCAACCCATGTGAACTTTTTTCACTTCACATGACCTTTATACAAACATATAATATCCTCTACACTGGTAATGGACCAATGAAATACGCATTGGTAACTAACCAATCAAATTTTTACACCTTGGTAACTGACCAATCAAATTCCTACACATTGATACCTTACCAGTCAAATTCCTACACATTGATAACTGATCAATCAAATTCCTACACATTCATAACTGACCAATTAAATTCCAAGAATCACACTAAGAAAGGAAATAGATACATATGTATCATATTCTCTGTCCCTTTGGAATCAATATCCTAGGATGACTGAAATTTCCCAGGCTATTTATAAATTATCATGGTTATTTATACCATACCTGGGGAAATGGTTGATTTTTTGGAACTCTGTCATACTATGTAAAGTGAAGGCCTTGAGGTGAGCTCCTATCCAGATAACATTGAAGTCTGGGCTTTTGGATTCAGCTTCTTGAAAACCATGGAAATTAAGTATTGTACGAACAATCTGACAATCTGTTTTGTAAGCCATGTGATATCTCTCTGAAAAAAGGATGCCGAATTCAATTACTTATTCAAGATACGAGTCAGCAATCAAGAAAGAAAGTTATGAGCATTATTTTGTTCAGCAACAACTTCCACAGTTGTAAATACTTATGCAAATTTAGCAAAAATAAAACTTGTATAAATATTTTTCACTGTAAAAACAATTCAGCTTAGTATAAATATAGTCAATAAAGAATCTGCAACACATCTGTGCTCATATTTCCTAAATTGAAACAATTTATTATGCTGAAACATTTTTATTTATAATATCTTTTTTCTTAACTAATTTTAACAACTTGATGATGTTGCAAATATGAACACCTTAAATGAGTAACTCTGAACATTCATAACATATAGCAGAGCTGAAGTTATCTGACCCTGAATTTAAATTTTTTTAGATTAAGTAAATAAATATCATGTTTGCCATCCTTTCTGAAAGTTTATCAATTGTTAAAACACCCAAATGATCCAAACAATTTTCCCATCTACTGAACAAATTGGATATTCACTGTTGTCACCTATCCAGAAAATGATTTTTTTTTACTTTGTTTCACTGCATGTATATATGTCCATTACCTACCATCTCTATTTTCATAATATACTGTAAAAATGAAAAATGTAATATACAAAACACAATGTAATATACAATACAAACCTCCAACAGTTTTATGATTGCCTCTTTTATTAAGGAAAGCTTCTGGATTGAAGAGTATGACAGGGGTCTTCTTTTGACATCCAGTCCATTGTATATTCTCCTTACTTATGGGCCTATTTGATAAAGGAAAACCATTAAAAACAAGTTTTAAAAAATTACTGTGTCAAAGTGAACATGATTAATGATGATAAAATTATATAAATGTTTTTTTCTTTATACAATGCATGTAAAACAGCAATTAGTGAGACCTGGATGAATGGATGGATGGAAGACAAAGGATAAATGGATGGATAGATGGAAGACCAAGGATGAATAGATGGATAGAGATCTTTTTATAAACTAACTTGGGGTGCAGTCAGCAAAGGCAAAGACATATACCAAAGTTTAATTTAGCAAGTAATATTTCAGTAAACTGACAGCTGAAGTTAACTTTAGATTACTCTTTGATGACTATCACCCCCACCAAAAAAAATCGCCAAAAGAAGACAGTTCCCTTTCGATTTACTCAGCACTCAATAACATTGCTCAAAAGAACAACTTAAAATTCAAATAATTTTAACAGGTGAAGCAAAACATATTCCCTGAACTACACCTTAAATATACTAGGAAATTTAAACTTTTCTTGGGTCTTCACTGTCAAATATGGAATAAAATGTTTTAAATGTTTTAGGGATAATTAAATTATGATAAAAATATTTCCCTATATTCAATAAAGACAAAAGTGATTTCATTTCCATTCCAACTCCTGATTTTCTACTTCTTGTGACTACTGGTGCATCAAAGTATACCAGAACTTCTCAAGTATTATGCACAAAATTATTTAAACATACCACTCTATAAACTCATTATAAAATCTCCATTCCAATTTATCCATTTAATGTCAAAATTAACAACAAAGTTTATTTACTAACCAAAACATCTCTTTTTTCACACAGATGATGTGGCTCAAGTGGTAGAGCATCATATTCCTGATCCAAGGGTCATGGATTTGAATCCCACCCAGACCAGCAAAGATTCTGTTTCATTATTTCCTTAGAAAAGGAATTTAGCTGACATTTTCCCAGCATGATATAGCCAATAATGGGCTAAAAGGGAATTTAAAAGCAACCAGCAAACATCATTTCTCTACATATGAGATGCAGCTTTTTTTAATGCTGATTTGATTTTAAAAAACCAGTCTGCCTCATACTGCAACGACTGAGGTAGCACAGTGCAGTGGTATACTATCAACTGAGGAACTACCCTAAATGACATGTCAAGTGATAAAGGCAAATATACCAATATATAGTTATTCAAGAAAGTACAAATAAGCTATTTACTTAAGCCAACAGATGATATATAACAAACACTACACTGTGTCAATTGCTGAAAGTGTAATAATATTGTCGAAGTAGAACAGGTGAAAGGCATGTATATATGCAGTTATCAGTGACTATTTGCAAACCAGGTAAAAATACTCAAAAATATATAACAACAAAAGATTTTCCTTTATTTACCCATGTAAAGCATGTATCCAACCATAACATACTGAAAGATCAAGGTCTAGTTCATTTAAAGTTAACAGTAGAACAAAAAACATAGACCCAAATTTGCAGGTGCTTGATGTAACAACTGACCTGAGTCAGATATTATATATCAGATATACTTGCTTATAAGTTAAGTCCGACTGCAAACAACATAGACTGCGATCTGCTGGTGCAGTAGCATAATGCACCTGCAGATCAGGGTTTTTTTTGTTTGTTCTACGGATTATTCATAATAAACTGCACAGACCCAGATCTGGAATTGGATAATGCACTGGCAGATCTAGGTCTGTGCAATTTGCATGTTTGACTCACCTTGTAAGCAACTACATACAGTATTTTTAAGCATATATAATACTGTATAAATCTGAATGTACTGCACATTTTTATTTTAAAATCTGCACATAACATTCTTTCATTTACAGTAAACATGGTGCAAAAATACTGTCTTTTCCCCCACCCCATTATCTCTTCTGACCACTGGCCACTATTTAAAGGTTATATTACAAATAATTTCAACTTGGAAACAGACATTTTTCCACCTTATGAATTAATAGATTCTGTTTCCTAATGGCTAAAATCATTATTGTCAACAGTTTAAAATCAGATAAAATTTACATTTTGCTCAAAACAGCTGATTTTCAAAGTTTCCAAAAAACATCAAAGTTACACGATGGAGTCTCACCTAAACAATTATATTTGATCTACCAGTAAATGAAGTATTTTCAACAGTCTCATGACATGATGTCTTGTACAACATTTGAACAAAGACACGCCTTATCTGTAATAACCACAGAAAATTCAAGCAGAAAACAAGCAAATTCAGTGAATTTTTTCTAAGGTCCATTATGTTGGTGAGGTCACCAACAAGTATGCAGTGATGACATAATGTGACTGTTTTGGCAAAGCTGCAAAGTTACTTTGCAGACATGTCAAGCAACCAGGTTTTATGACTCAGTCTCAAAAGCTATGGAGCAAATATTTAGAAAAGGGAAAAAAATCATACACATACCATTTTGATCCCTTAATCTCAAACAGCTTTTTTGTTACAGTGAAAAGGACAGTATGATGGAAAACTTCATATTATATCATGAGCTTGACCTTCATAATAGGACACAGCGTATGATATACTTTCTAATAATAAGCATTTGAAATTTCATCACCAAAGCTGCATGGGTTCTAAAGTTACACAGCAACCTTGACCTTGAAGCCAGGACCCTAATGCGGTACACTGAATACCTTCTAGTGATTTTGCATAATAGACTGTTTCATCCCTTAAACTCTAACAGCTCTCATCTTACAAAGTAGGATATTACTACCGTGGCATAGACCATGCAGAATAGATTCCCAATGATGATACACCTTCTAATGATGCAAAAGTACAAAGTTTCATACCTTAATATGTAACAGCTTTAAAGTTCAAGCATAAAATAGAAAATGCAATAGAAAACTAAACTAATTTCACTGTGACAATGAGCTACAACATCGTACATTCAATGCAGTACATCACACACTTTCTAGTGATGATGTACAAATACCATGCATTATTCCTTAATTTTAAATGGTTCTAAAGTTATAAAGCAAAATGTAAAGTATGATGAAAAATGTAACATACATACCCTTGACCCTGAACTTGAAGCTAGGACATACCAAATTTCATCACACAGTCTTAAATGGCATGAAAATTAGACAGTGGAAAGAGTCATAGAAAACATAAATTATTTAGCCATGAACCTTGACCTTGAAAACAATGCCTACTGATGATATATTTACATCTTCATCTGAAATGGGTTCAGTGCTTTAAAGCAAAAGCAAAATCATGATGGACAAATGAAAACAATATATTTCCAATGAAAATACTGTTCTCCACATTTTAGGAAAATGAGGCTATACCCACAATCCACTTGTTAGTGGTAACCACTTTTGGATATGTTCTAAATGGGAGTTTCACCAAAGACAGGATTCTTTTTTGTGTGAATATTGAATGGGGCCTGGGGCTTCATTTTGTGAAACAATTTAATCAGTTGGGAGTAAAATGATCAGAATTACATTGCTAAAATGAAATTCTGACTGATTTTGAATTATTTTACACTGATGTCCTTGTTCAGACCCTGGGCATCCCTCAGCAATCCCTGCAAACGGCCTACATAATGATAACAGATCAAGAACGTATACTATTTATCTGATGAAAAGCCTCCTCCTCAACTACTTTCTTAAAAAAAATTGACAAATGTTTACTGAGCAAGGTCTAATTTAAGACATGTGATTGTATGATTCAAGATTATTTCTCAAAAACAAAACATCAGGTCACAATTTAAACAGAATGTGTAAAAATCATGCATAATATTTGCAAATCCACTAAATTTAGATAAAAGCAATGACCTGTATGTCAAGCCAACAATCAAAACATTGCTGTAAAACATGTGACATTGATGCTAAAGTGCAAAGGCTGAGTAAGAATGTCACAGTATGTATTGTCTTAGCTTCACAGATTGATTTCAAGTATGAAGAAAATCCAACAACTGATTTAGGAAATTAAAAACAATGAATTTAACAAAATCTTAATGCAAAGTTTCCTTATATCATTATAATTAAGGCCAAGTACAACCAAAATCTAACATGAAGTTCAAGAAATATGTACAAATGAAAAATTTTAATCAGTTTTAATCCTTAACTGTTGATTATGCCAAGACCAAAAGGGTGACTGTTAAGTCTCATTTTCATACTAATGTGGGCTCAAAACAAATAAGTCCTTTTTCAAATGGAGACAACTTATTCCATAAACAACATTTAGTTCCAGAAAAGACACTGAAGAAATATATCTGTATCTGACAAGAATCCCTTCCCCAAATGTTTTCAAAAACCGATTACACTGGTGCATCTCATACTTGGCAAAATACTGTAATGCAAATTTAAGCCATAATTGATAATATACATCAATTTTTACTTAATATACATTGGCAAAATGACTTATTTCAAATTTAATGGTACTTACTGTAGTCCTTCATCTTCAGATTCATAATCTGAATCACATTCACTTCCTGTTCCCTCTTGTATTGTTCTCTTTTTATAGGGAGTAATATGGCTTTCATCAAAATCATTTGCTTTGGAGGCCATATTGGATCACAGCCTGGTTGTCACTGACTAGATCTAAAAGTTAACAAGACTATATCAAATGGTATCAACAAAAGCAAAGTAAACTGTCAAAATCAAACCAAATTAAAACAAAAAATTCAAAATGAATTTTTAAAACACTTGCAATATATAATCTGGTACAATCAAATTTTTCACTGATGCTAAAATAAATACATTTCCAATTCACTGCAGCTTTTAAAGGAATGTGAAGGATGCCAACCATCAATTTATATCCAAACATTCAGATCTTAAGGGACACAAAGGACATCAACCATCAATCTTGATATCCAAACATTGAGGTTTCAAGGCGATGTGGAGGATTCCAACCATCGATCTTCATATCCAAACATTCATCCTACTCAAGTCTTGTTTGAGAATCTTGTCATAACTAAAAACTTGCCTGACACCTTGCCTGACACCATGCAACAAGCTCAAATTCATCTCAGACAAGATCAAGGTTGCATGGTGATGCTTGTCAATGGGCAACTCACAAAACTGAGAGGTTATGTTCAGTTAATAATGCTTTATGTTTTACAAATTTGATTCTCCTTTAACTCACCACAATACATTATCAGCACCTTTATTTATATTCTATATGTACTACATGCTTTTGTTACATAAATGTACATGATTTCAATCACCTGTTGACCCTTTCTTTCATGATACACTCACAAGGT
This sequence comes from Venustaconcha ellipsiformis, assembly GCA_003401595.1. Taxonomy (NCBI): domain Eukaryota; kingdom Metazoa; phylum Mollusca; class Bivalvia; order Unionida; family Unionidae; genus Venustaconcha; species Venustaconcha ellipsiformis. The sequence goes on along the minus strand of QKMX01072565.1, from coordinate 1,362 downwards.
CTCTCATTTTTATCTTGAAATAGGTGTCAAGATGTCTTGCATCTACCATAACAAATTTGTCATAAAATGTTTATGTAGTTATTACAGAAGAGCAATAGTATCATACTTCTTGTTTGGCAAATAATATGAATTAAAAAAACTGTCTGCACTTGCTTGCACAGACCCAGATCTGATAGCACATAATGCACCAGCAAATCTTGGTCTGTGCAGTTTGTAGTTGGACTAATCTTATATGTGAATAGCTATGGTAAGTATTCTCAAATCATTTAGACATAATGCATGGTGAACTAAAATTTAGCATTTGAATATAAAAAGGAATACTTACAATTTTTATTTACTTTATGCATTAAACACAACTAATTAAAAGAGGATTTTTTTATAAAATGTGCTTCCTACATCTTTTTCACCATGTGACATGGAAAAGTCCATTGAGAGATATTGAATGGCATGCTATGTTTATGTTGATGCTTTCCTTGGTAAACATTTGTTTATTCAAGGATTGATTCTCATTAATCAACTTTAGTACCAACATCTCTTTTTACCTTTCTCAGGTGAATCAACATACCATTCTGCCCTGATTTCTCATCAGTTATATTCATTTGCTTTTGTGATACATATCCTTAGGTATGCTTACATTAAAGAAGTAGAATCAGACATTACAAGCATGTCATATCTATTTCACATTTGTCCCATTACACAGAGACTGAGTGCTCATGCCAAGGGATCTACACAGACTCTGAGTCCTCATGCCAGTGATCTACACAGAGACAGAGTACTCATGATAGTGATCTAGATCAAGGAGACTGAGTACTCATGCCAGTGATCTATACAGAGACTGAGTACACATGCCAGTGATCTACACATTGACTGAGTACTCATGCCAGTGATCTACACAGAGACTGAGTACTCATGCCAGTGACCTATACAGACACTGAGTACTCATGCTAGTGATCTACATAGTGACAGTGTACTCATGCCAGTGATCTCCAGAAATTGAGTACTCATGCCAGTTATCTACACATAGAATGAGTACTCATGCCAGTGATCTACACAGATACTGAGCACTCATGCCAGTGATCTACACAGAGACTGAGTACTCATGTCAGTGATCTACACAGAACTGAGTACTCATGCCAGTGATCTACTCAGATACTGAGTACTCATGCCAGTGATCTACACAGAGACTGAGTACTTATGCCAGTGATCTACACATAACTGAGTACTCATGCCAGTGATCTA
>QKMX01072492.1:0-11302 GCA_003401595.1 Venustaconcha ellipsiformis | reverse complement strand
TAACCATAGTAAATCGGAAGTTTTGTTGGAGCTATGAATAGTAATTGATGTCTCTGGTGGTGCAATCAAATTAATTTCAGTGGGACTGCATTACAAGACTATATATAGGTGATGGCAGCCGCACAGTTCAGTCTCAATATGATAGATGAACCCGATTCAGTGGCTATCGAAGATAAAATAATCAGTGCTGCTTATTTTGAGAGTGTACTGGTGGAAATGGAAAATCATAGAAAATTACAAGTACCCATAAATATATTCATGTCGGGTGTCGGGGAGCCAACGGGGCCAAAAAAGGCAAAAACCGTAGCTTTCCACTACTTGTGAGTGTCACGGACTTTGCAATGTTAGGTAAGAAATGTGCAGACTACCCCAATTTTCCAATTTCAGTTCAGTATAGAGTTTATATGTCAGAACAAAATAACTTTCTCAGCTCCATTTTTGGTGTTACTTTATCCTAAACACACATCTTATTTCAAATGACTTGATGAAATTCAATTGTGTTGCTTATGATAAAAGATTGTGATCATCAAGTAAATGTTCAGCAAAAGGTGCAAAGCACATCTTGGGTGTAACTGATTGTGTCTCATGTGTATGCATTTAAAAAATTAGCTCAAAGTCTTTTAGTATGATACTAAAAACACGTTGAACAAAGTTTTCATAGCTATGCGATGAAAATTAAACAAAAACATAAAGTAAAAGTATTGCATAAATATAAAGTCTGCATGCGCCAGAGGTACTTTTTAACATTTTCCTGTAGTTCCTTATCAATTAAATATATTAAACATTACCATCACTCCCTCTCTGTCTCCATCACACACACAGACACAAACACACACACAAAGACACACACACATAAACACATATTTCAACATAATATCAGTTTGTAAAGCACTCTGAATACCGGAGATAAAATGACTTATTCTCTCCAGTGCATCATTCCAAACTGCAGGTAAGTGCGAATATTGCCATTTATCTTATGCGTTAGTCGGTTAGACTGTCCATTGCAGATCTTCTTAGCGCTCCTTTTCCTAAACTGCTTGACTGATTTTATTGAAACTTTGAAGGCCAAATCAGTGTTTAATATGGACGCGAATATTGTTTAGTGCTTCCACCAGCATCAAATTGGGAGTAAGATAATTTCTTGATAAATTGTCCAAAGGAGAGTGAGGTGTTATTTGGAAATGTGTTTTAGGAGGAACATTGGCATCGTTTCTTCTCAGATCAGGACCAAGAAAGATTGGATGAGTGTAGATCGCAGCAAAAAGGTGAAGTTGTCCTCGCTTTATACCAAACAGATATTCCCGGATGGCATCACAGTTTTCGAGTCTCGGCACCATGCGATTTGTAAATCTTCTGATGATTAATGAGCTAGCACATTAAAATAGACGATCGACTTTTAATTCCTATAGCACCAGTTCTTTCCTAGGAGGCTTGTCTCCGTAGACGAGCTCTTCCCAGCCTTTATCCAGCCACCACAAGCGCTACATAATGACGTATTGGTTGTCCCGTGATATCTACCTAGTCTGAAACTGTAAATAGATATATGACCCACAGCGGGTCAGTAACACGACATTGCCTACATTCCAACTACCCCGTTGAACAGAAATATCGAACCACATTGTTTGCTATTTGGTTTAACTGTGTTGGTTATTCAACCTATTTATGTGTAACTTTGAAGTCTACTGTCGAATCACCTCCACGTGTTCTAACCCAATCACTCTCATGATTTCATTATTTACCGCTGCCACGACTGATGGAACAAAGGTACCTCCTAACGAGACCTCCACGATTCATTACCAACAATTACTGCGCTTGAGACACTTGCTAAATCTCTGGAAGGAAACGGATATGTTTCCTTATATCTAATGGCAACAACTACGCAACTACGACCGATAACGTGTACTTGTATATTTGGTCCTTGCCAGGATCAGTGGGAAAAACAAATCCGCTTGATGAACTTCGCTTGGGGTCATGACATCAAATCATCCAGAGGAAATATTTTTTTATGCGTGTAGGTAGGTTTGTTACATGCCTTTGTTGGGGCAATCCAATGAATGACTTTGCTCAGCTCGGTAACTTTTCAAATTTTCAATAATAGCGAGGACTGTAATATATTTTCGTCAAAGCTCATTCGGAAATCATGTCTGTTTGTTTATTATATCAATTTGCTTTATCCGCAATGATAATCAAAGTTGGGATGGAGGGATATCACTTAATTATTCATGATCACGGTAACATGCAAACTCGACGCGATTTATATGTCCTTCTTTGGTCTAGGGTTGGTTGTTAGCAAAACCAGCTTGTACCAGAACCGCAGAAATTGTTTCCATAGATGTGCTTTTTATCAAACTATTTTCTCCATGGTGATCTGGGTACCTATGCTAAAGCAGGAGAGACATCATCACCGCCAAATTTGTTTGGTTACGTTTAGCGGGGCTGACAAAAGTAAACATTTTTATACATAACGGAACCATGTTTGACCTGAAGGACAAGAGCATGTGTGCATCAACTCACAAAATATGAAGGCATCCTTGTTGTATACAAAAACTGACATTCAACATTGCATCTAGAAAAAGAAAGGATGTTTTCGTTGTCATCTACGTTTCTGGAAAAGGCGAAACCCAAACTACCGTGGCACGGTTTCGCGTTGTTCGCAATTACTATAGCCCCGACAGCAGATCCGATTCGCGAAGATAAGGCAAGAATCAACCGATATTAACTATGACTTTGAGATGGTTAACGTGGGATCGTTTGCATTTAATTGCGCCGACAGTGGAAGATCAATCATGTAATGATGTACTCGGGTATTTTACGGTAGCGCTTCAGTTATCACCAAGAAGCAAATCTACCACTGTTGATTTCGTTTACACAGTCGATAAAGTTCCTACTATTGACAAATTTGATCCAAGTTAGGATACTCTTGTCGTGTACGACGATGTAATGCTTGAAGAAAACCAAATATGCAGACACATAAAACAGAAAAGATAAATGGCGACTCAATGATATGCACACATTTCCAAAGCAATCTGAAACAACTGTAATATGTTGATGATATTTCGTGGTATTGAAGCGCATGGTCTCACAAAAATATTTATTCGACATGTGATGAGTTTTGAAGTAAATTTCTGGAATTTACAAAGGAGCTGTAGTTACCTCAGGATCGACAGGTGGATTTCGCAAATATCGCACAGTTATCGGCATCAATTTAACAACGATATAAAAATATAAAATGTAAAAATCAATCACTCCAATGTATCGCCAGTGATAATTTTACTGAATATGCTGACCGACGCGACAGAACTGCTTGCGAACGCTTGGAATTTTTCGCGATTACATAGATATCCACAAACTTATCAAATATATGATAGAGTGGACACAGATTTCTCGGACTACCCCACATCGCGCTTCAAACAAATGTGTACACCGTTCATTACACAAACAAACGAAATTAAAGCCAAAAATGAAGAAATCATGGAAGCAATAAAGAAAGTTGCTGTGACCACCAAGGAGATGGTTATTTTGGTTGTTCTGACAACCCAAGCCAATGAACAGTTACCAGTGCAGTTGGAAAAATCCAAAATTAAATGAAGAGGATATTATTGCAAGACATGAGAATCTTCCTCCACCACTCTTGCACCGTTCAATGCAAACAGCTGCAAAATTAATGCGAGTCATGTCATCGGTGGATCTTCCAAAATCCATTCTGAGCCGAAATTTGATATACAACAGCAATGAAAAGATTACTTAAACAAATATCCACCATATAATACAAAAATGTATGCCATGAGTTGATATACAGTGAAATTACTGGGTTTAACAAACCACTGACCTACTGATTGCTCCTTTTTCATAACAAAATGCTTAACAGAGTTCAGTATGGAAACGTTGACGATTTCAACGAAATTCAGCAGGTAATCATGCAAGACTACAATAAGTAACGACTCAAAACCGAACTCTTGCATGTCCATGGAAATCTGAACCAGAACGTAGGCATACGAACTTGAAACAGAACCTCGGTCTTTATTAAAACCTGGACCCTCGTAAAAATCTCCACTGAAAATATATTTCCACCTCCACTTCACGAGATCAATGCTGCAATTCAGTGTGTAGTTTGCAACACAAGCCAAAGTGTTACATTAATGATCACAATCTCGTGTATATATGAAAACATTTATACTACTCTTTTATACACGAAACACTGCGACGAATGTCACACTCTTGGGGTCAAAAAATGAAGCAACTGGACGAAGTATCCCATCAGTGATATCAAGCATAATTCTAGAATAGGCATACACGAACATGACGTTAATATTGCATGTCCATCAATCAAAATGGTTCTTGTTTTTCTTGAAGTTATTAAAATGATTCCGGAATAAAAATGACCCAACAGTGGCAGTTACAATTTCGTATTACAAAGTATCAGATCGATCTGAACTGTGACGCCATCAGTGGTAGTTATGAGGTCTCATCATCAACGGCACGAGGATCGCACGGTTACGCATTGCTTGGGTTTGATTCGTGTAAGCTGATATCGACTACTATCACTCCAATGTATCTTGCATGTGACAATCCCCGGTTGGCAATCCGGCGTTCACCCTTGTAGGCACATAATATATCTGCACAGGTAAACCATTGAAATGCAACTGTACATTAGCGGTCGAACTGACATTGAATGTATACAGTTAGAATTTGACATGGACGTGTGATATCAGTGATTGATGTTAATGCGAGAAAACTCATTTATAAGGTATATTACGGAACTGGCCTTGGCTATGTTGTTCGTCGATAATATACTGGCGCACCAATGCTTGCGGCCTTTGCTTTTCGCTCTTTACCGATTTGTTAAACCAGTTACAATGCGAGCCATTCATAACATCAAAAATGCAGTTCAAACCAATTTACAGTGACAACAAAAATTTTGATTTCAAAAATGGAAGGACAAGCTGACTATCAGGTTCATAACACATCTGGGTATTTATTTCGTGTTAGGCTTTCATTGAAGTCTAGTGACACAGCAGTTACAGTGACAATTATGCAAGGTTTATTGGTCTATGATCTACATCAAAGACATAAATGAGCGTATTGTTCATGCATAGTGTACTACAGGAGACCTAATATACGATACAAGAGAAGAAGTAATATTCAATGTAGTTACCAGCAAAGTTTTCGCGTTGGATTTACTTAGCGTCCGGCCCTGCTATCACGGAGTTTTCCTGCACGGCTCCACTCACGCAAATATTCGGCTTTAGTAGGCATTTTGGTAAAGTTATTTTTAGGGCCAAACATATGATGCAATTTGGTGTGATAATGCAGACAACGAGGTTAAATTTATGCACACATTTTGGATGCAGTTAATGAATCTATCAGTGGCCACAAAATCACGTCTGGCGTATCGTCTGTAATTTAATATCTTGTAATGACCAATGGTCCAGTACAAAACAGCGCTTCGGGGAGACGGATTTTATAGCGAAAATATCCTCACCAATATATTAGCACACCACGGTAACTGTGTTTATTGCATTTCAAATTGCGGGACATAATAATTACAAACTGAGATTAATGGCCATCAAGAAGCCACCGAAAACATTTTGCTTGACTTTGAAAACTACCATGACTCTTGTTCAATTACATAGGCAGAGGTCAAAATGTTGACACAGGCATGTATATGTTTCATTCACGACTTTTTTACGATCAACACGATTTCTTACTCTAACCATCTAGCATCTAGACCATGTTAAGAGAATTCATGGTGGATATGTCTTTTAAACCACTTATATGTGGACACCAAGTTAGCCAAGATTATGGATATATTGCTGAGATCTTAGCAAAACCCTGTTCTTGTAGTCATTCGAGCCCTGTTAGCTGCTGATACCCCCACATATATAAACTGCTATATTTGGGGCGCTGAAACAGTGGTGGGAGATGTACATTTCAGATAAATTGGTTGTATAGGCGCAGAGTCTGCAAGAAAAAGGAAATGGTCTGCGATTATCCAGGGGTGGCAAACAAAGGATCCATATCGGAAGCTGTCATGAATTGGAGAGTTCCCTTTCATGGAAGAATTATTTCTCTCGTTCCCATTCATTGATTTTGATTTACTCACGATAAAAGTGAGTCAAACATTTTCGAAGTGTCTTTTTGTGGAATTATCTTGCATCGATTATTCACCACAAGTTAAAACCAACCATTGTTAAACTGGAGTTAATAACATGAGCTGGTACTCATTAAAGTGCATACGCAGTTGAAACAAAGCATTTCTTATAGTTTGATACCTACGGGTTTTCACAGCCCTATGAAGTTGTTGATTTTTTAACATGTAGTGCTAACGCCTATGACGAACTACAACCAGAGTTTATTCAACTCTGCCATTGCAAGCTCGGTTGAATAAACCAGTATGTGTACATCTTGTTGTTAAAGAGTTGCGTGCATTCAGCTTTCACCATCCCACAAGCGCTTGTTGATTTTACGTTGTCACTCGGAAAGTAGACTTGATATTAGCAGTTTGAACATTCAATCGTCCAACGCAAAACTAATGCGGATTTGAACAGGTATGACAACACAGCGGATTAGACTGAGTTCACAGTCGGGTTTTGTTAGTGACGTTGACCCGAGCGAGCTCGTGATTTTTCAAGCTTATTCAGGAAAACTCAAAACACCTAACGTTGACATTTTAAGATATCATATGGCTGCGAGGTACTCTCGTAAAGAACCTAGTAAAATGAGTGAATTCGAGGGGAATGAAAGACTGTTGTGTCAGTTGCTTTCAAAGAAATCGTTGACGCAAAGACGGTATTGAATCGTTTTAAATTATAGCGATAAAAACACCGCAGACCTTCTCATTCAAGTAAGCAATATTTAACTAATGTCAAACCCCATTTATGAAATAACGATGCAAAAAAAAATATGTAGATATAAAGATCGCTGAGATGCCCTGCCACCACGTGCAGGAACTTTATTTACACCATATCAAAAACGGTTGACAAACGAACGAGATAACACAACTGACAATACAATAGCAAATGGTCGAATTGCTTTTGTTAATGTAAATTGTTTTAATAAACCTAAATCTCATGTCTCGACAGAACACGAGTCTGGATAGCATTTATTTACGATATAATTTAATTACAATTTGTCGAGTCAATTAACAGTCTTAATCACCAATTAGCCTGATCCACAAATAATAATGCATGGCAATCGCGAAGAAAATTCAGACTATTTTAATTATATAACATCAATACCATCAGTTACCAAAGATAAGGTTCAGTTTGATGATTTCCACATCTCTCCACACTGCTAATTAACCGTCTTATGTGTAAATGATTAAGATTATATTTAATCATGACATGTAGTTATGGAATCTGACCCTGGTGATAAGGTTGCTGAATCGACCAACCTGTTGGACCGGTTCACAGTACATACGAACATTAACGACAATTTGTTCCACTTGTCGATGAACATCTGCACCAGAGTGGTGTTAACAAAACAGTGTATACACTGAAATATAATTGTATAAAAGAAGCTAATAGAAATCAGTTGGAACCAGAATGAACACCATCAAGGACAGTCTGAAGTTAACGCTTGTAACACATCAAAACGCTAAATCATCGACTGCACATCCAGGTATAAATTAGCCACAGACTGTTTTTATAGCGATGAAGTTAAATCAACCCATGAAACTGGTTTTATTTCTCAGCGACTATGTTAAACCATCGCTGACTCATATAAGAAGATATAAATCTCGACTTCTATTTAGCTGTTACGCACTTGCCTGCGTAGCAGTTCTTGAATGAAAACTATCAGTAGAAACAAACAGTACAGGCGTAGTGGATGTGCTCCATATTAACGTAGTGCCAACTCGAGAATCACACAATTGCCGGAGATTTAAAGATTCTCACTGAAGATATTTCCTATCATTGCATGACGTTTTTAATGCAGAATACTGCATGGTTGGAAGTGTGTACATGTCTTGCACCTCACCAATGTCGGCCTAATAAGAATAATGATAGAAGAACTATTACAGACCCACAATGTTATCGTCGTGAGAAATTAATTGAAATAGAAAGCTGCGAGTTGAAGATCAACTTTGCGGTATCGCCTTTGTGACCATTGTATGTATTGGTGTTGCAATAATTATCGCATCAGCAACTGTCGAATCTGATGTTGGGGGCTATATCGATAACATCCCGTGACGCAGACAGTCCTGGTAAAATAAAGTCATTTAAGATGCACACACGAATATTTGTTTATTCATAAAGTCTCTCGGCGGCATAAATCAGTCACTTTACAATTTGTAGACTATATTCGGTATCTATGGAATGTAAAACAATTTCTTTTTCAGAGTTTGAGACCCTATCTAGAGAGATCGAAATTGCGCACAAATACAAAACAGGAGTGTTAGTAAGCCAAAGCAGGTAAATGGTTTAAACAAAGTGAAAATGGAGTAAATGTTTATATGTTTTTGCCAGTCACTAATTGCCTTATTTCGTTGTCTAGTGTTTCAAGTAGATAGAGGTTTTGTTTTCCTTTCTGACCTAGCTTGAAGTCTTCTTTCTATAACGTTCGCGGATTCTCATGGGGATTTGCGCGGGGGTTCACTTGCATGTGCGCGGGAAGTGAGCAGAAATTCATGTGGGTAGGATTTAACCTAGATCAAACCTCTCTATATGTGTCTCCCTCAATCCCTTTGTGACTTATGAAATTAAAGATTTTCAGAATGCAAAATGTGGTTGTCGTCTTGTTTTGGCCATCTTGTTTCCTTCCCTTCAATAAATTCGTGAGAATCAGAGATAACATATTCACGTTTCATACACTTTCTGGCGTAGCTATATAAATATAATGATATTGTGTACAACCGTTAGAAGTTTTATCACTAATAGTATAAGACCACTCTAAGTAGAGTATTTATTCATTCACTTTTCCAGCAACATAATTGATGGAACCCATCAAAATGCAAATAAACAATTTGTATATATAGGCGTTGAAAATAATACAGGTAGGAGGTAATTATATTACATTAGTCCCAGTCCTTGTGAATTTTGCATAATTTACGACAAATGGAGGTAAAATTGCCAATGATCACTTGGTCGGACGAAAGCGAAAGGTATTATGTGGACCAGCTGACAGTGTAAACATTGTCATCAATTATATTTATTTAATATAAAATGAGTTATCTTTCTCAAGTTCATTTTTAATTAGAACTATTTGATATAGTCCCATATTTCTTTTAAAATTAATTTTCTGATATAAAACTTGAAACAAAAGTCAAATTAAAGCAATCCAAAAGAACCAAAACGTTAATAACAGAAGAAATATTTCAGCCTGAACCTAATTTGTGCGTGATATAAATCAAAAACTCCTTTGTACATTAATCAAATGGGGAAAGTTTGTGAATAATATATTTCTGTTTCTCAGCTGCAGGTCCCTGCTAAATATTGATGACTATGCATGAATGATGAATGTCTCGTACAATTTATCTATATTCTTTTACAGTCCCCTTGTCAATATTATCCCAACATATGTTGGGGATTACATGTAAGAAAAACAAATTGCCGAATGCTTCATGTGCCGGTTATAAAATAAAATAAAATAAAATAAAATAAAAAAAAAATAAAATAAATAAATAAATAAATAAATAAGAAAAACGCATTATCAGTGTCCAATTCAAAGAAGTGTCGTTCGAGTTTAAAATCTTAATGAATGCAATAGCACAATGCGGTTACGAAAGAGATTACGTTTTAGCATTCTCACCATGGGAGTGACAGTTAAATACGCATATAAATTATATCTAATGTCTGCTTATGATAAACAATCTTTACCAGGTATTTATATATAGCCATAACATCTACGAAATACATGTAAAACTATGGCAATTTCAGCTTTAGAATATAGGGGTAATTCATTACTTTAGAAACATGAGCATACAGACTTTAATTTACCTATTCAGCTTATTAGTTAATAATATCACTGAGGCAAAAGTCGAGGAAAACATAGGAAATGAATAGCATAATTTCTTCAACTTTCGTGGGGAGCAAACAATTTTAGTAATAAATGATACAGCATAATTTTCAATTGGCGTTCTGCTCAAAATCAAGATCTGCATAAAGATGAAATAAACTAATATCATGTTTGACTATTGGAATATTTGCTCAATCAATGTTTTTGTAGAGGACTTTGTAGGAATTACTGGTGCTATGACAACGAGAAGAATAAAAGAACACTCATGGTTTTAGAGCATATTTGAAGAAAAGAGGCCCTATGGAAAAGTATGTTTTCTATGCGTTTTGTAGCATCATATTTTGTATCGGAATTAGAAAGGGAATATAAGCATTGGTTGCACGATATGAGCGAATGGGACATTAGATATATTGCAAGGTGGGGCAACAAAAGGGATATTATTAGAGAAATAAGGTAAAACATTGAAGTTTAGTGCCCAGTTGTTTGCTGCCAATATCCACTAAATATCCCGTCACTATGATATCGCTGATGTAACACGAGAGAATATTGCATAACTAATGTCTTACCTGACCACTGTTGTCGATTTGTACATGATCATGTCTCTTTTCGTCAACCGGATTATACATTTGTGGGCCTTTTTTCTGGCATTACGGGTTTGTTCTTTTGGGGTGTTTGTTTATTTTTGTAAGAGTTTATTGTTGCATTACCAATCTCGATAAAATACGCAAATTATTTGCGACAAACCATGGTGTTCGTTTATATATCTGTCTTAACAAAATTCGTCATAATTTGTACTTGAACGTTGGACAGCGAGGTGATGGTCAACAAAACTATCATATGTTATTTTAGACCAGCTTGAAATCAGAGTAGTAGAGAAGAGATTGCTCTTCTGCACCATCGCACTGTGCCTTGCAAGATTGTTTCTGCCAGTCCAGATGATCTTGAGACATGTCGGTACCACATCAGTTGGCGCCTTTTACAATGGTCAAGAGGTCTTCATAGGATTCAATGGCTTGTTGAATCCTGCTGTGGACTTCTTCTTTGGTTACTTGGTCAATGTATGAGATCTCCAAGATCTTTCGGTAGGATCTCATTTCGAAGGTTTGAATTTTTTTTTGCAGATCTGATGTGAACGTCCATGCTTCGCAAGCATATAAAATATGGATATGACAATCGAGCGCATGAGCCTTATTTTGAAACCGAAAACAATGTTGGCATTTTTTTCATATTGGTGTTAACCTTTATAACTGCTGCTGATGTCTTAACATTATTACAAAGTATTTATGGTTTGGAAATCTCATCTGTAATAGCTTGTGACTCTTTCCAGCTTCTGTCCACTGATCTTTAT
>QKMX01072362.1:0-13884 GCA_003401595.1 Venustaconcha ellipsiformis | reverse complement strand
ATATATATCTGCTAGTTTTTTTCGACTTAAAATGGTATCTAAAACAAATTTCATTCACTACCTATTTTATCGCTATTTAATATAAATTTTTGCCTGAAGTACTGATTGCATTTTGTTCCTTTAGAGATAATAAGTCTGAAATGTACTCCTCTACCCAAATATAAGAACACTTCTTGAAGAAAGATCGATGCAGTCTGAAGTAGTGACTTGTTGCCTGTGGTTCGTTGCACAGCATTAAGCGAATAAAAGACGATGATAAAAAGGAATCTCGAACGGAAGTCAACATACCTGCCAGATGATAATTCGAACTAAATCCTTGTCATCAACCAAGCAGGTTTGTGGAATCACTGAATACAATGATAGTTTGGAGCACACCGACAGTATTGTGCCGTTTGGGCCAATATGTCTTACATCAATAAATACTTTTTGAGTCCGTCATAACGTTCGGATTAAGATTCTTTAAGAAGTAATTTTTTATTATCTAGTAGAGTTTCGTTGTAACATACAAAATTGTGTCCTTTGTAGCATCTGTTATGGACAAATGTTCCTGTCAGGATATGAAAAGATAAAGCATTCCTGAATATCGTGTTTAAGGCTTCATTGTGTATTCACAAACGAGGAAATGAAGGATCATTATTTGAAATGAAGATGCATATCAATATAGTGTTAACAATGCACATTAAAACCCTTAAAATATCACAAACACATGAATCGTTGGAATTTACTTATTCATAATATATGCAGATCTTATCTTTCAATGTTTTTAGATGAGAAGATTTGTTTGCTATATATCAGATGTTAGATTCATTATTATCATTTCACAAAGTTCTATGCTTGAACATTGTAAATAATTATACTGACACGAACTTTTACAACGGATTACCAAGTAAACATTTCCACTTTGCCTAAAGATATTATATTTTCGTTACATTTAAAGTAACTTTTATATAAAACAGCAAGCTTCTTTTGGTATGTATTGGTCACTTCTATAAAAAAAAACATTTAACATGTTTTGGTATGTATTAGTCATTTCGATATAAAATCCAATTTGATCCGGTGGGTATTTATCACTTCTATACTAAACATCCAATTTATTTATGTTGTGTAGTTATCACGTCTATATAAAACATTCAATTTGTTTGGTATATATTGAGCACCTATATAAAATTACAATTTGTTTTGGCATGTATTGGTCACTTTTATATTAAAGATCCAGTCTGTTTTGACATGTATTGGTCACTTTTAAGGACATGTGTTGGTCACGATCTCACGGGTAAATGTCCATCATTGGTATTCTCGAAAATGCTATAAAATCAAGCACGTGGGACAAAATCAGGCAAGTAATTAATTGTCTGCCTCGTCATGGATTTCATTGAACGAATACGAACACCTTGCGGTCATTCATAATTATTTAGACTTTTTAACTGCCGGTAGAAGCTGAATTTATTTCAGTAATTACTACTTCAGTTTGAAACCATTTTTGTTATAGAAATACATACAAAACTGGAAATCAGCCAAATAGAAATTCGATAGTCTTTTTTTAATCCCTTTGCTGAAAGAAAATTATATTAAATCTTCTTTTTTGATAGATGTGCTACATTTGTGTATAACTGTTGTTTTTATTATGTTGCATATTGTCCACTGCCAATTCATTAGCCCACTGATATGAATTTCATCTTGAAACATTTTATAAACGTCGCACGAAAGAACAATGTTGATATTTATGGTAAATACTAAAGATGACTTCTGGCAGGAGAGTATGGGTCAGAGTATAATGTTGTTAGATTTGTGTCTTACAGCATCAGTCATCGCTACAAGATAACAATAAACGATTCTTTACGTAAACTCAGAACGTTATAAAGACCAGATACACTGCTAAAACCGGTACATTTTCATATAAAATCAGGCTCATATCAACTTAAAATCAAATTTTGTTACAATTATCAAACGTTTTAGTTACTTTCAAGCGACTGTCAGCCTGTCACATACCCGAAATGGATTAAACTTTCAAGCGACTGTCAGCCTGTTACATACCCGAAATGGATTAAACATCCAATGTGCTGATAACTACTGTTAAGAAAGGAAATTGACTTTCAAATATAACGATAATTTGTGGATCAGAAAAATCCTTGACGTCTGAAAGAAAAATCAAGAGATTATCCCTCATAAGGATAATCAAAACGTCGCAGATGACCAAATACTCTACTCTCTTTAATAAAATTGGCGATGGGTCTAAGTGAAGTTATAAGGTCAGAAAGTCAAGGATCTGCCTATCTCCAAATTGATATTCATTTTTCAAATTGTATATGGCTTATGGGTATTTCTATCGCTTTCGAAATCCATCGGGTGTAGCGGTCAAGTACCTTGTAGATCTGTATAAATATTTACAAGCAATACCTAAAGTCGCTCATTTAGAGCCTAGACAGTATTTATCACGCTTGTATTGTTTTCATTTTTATGAGGAAACCAGATACACTACAAACCTCGAATGCGGTTTATAAATTAGCAGTTACTGATAAGTCTATAGCGTGCACGTTACCGCTAACATGGCAACATTAAAACTAAAATTGGCTTGGGCTCTTTTTCTGTGTTGTTTTATTTCTTTTCCGAAGCTATTTGCTCAAAATAATGTTCGGGACGATACATATATAGACATTCCAGTGACCGCTAAGTCAATTTTTGGACCCGTTATTAACCGCGATTTGGTGGAAGCTTACTATAACGGGGACAAAACATATATTCGGATTTATATGACAGTATATGACGATAAGGGAGGGTATCCAAAAAGGAAGGATATATGGCAGGACAGAGAGGGAAATATTGTAATATTCCCTGGAGGAGACAGACTTTGGGTTGGTTTTGGAACGCCAAGACGGCAGCTAGAATTTGCATATAAATATCGTAATAAGGGAAGAGAAAATGCAGATGAAAACAGACCATTAATACGTTCATTCCTGATAGATTCAAAAGTTGCCATACGAATAATGGAAAACGCTGTACCAGAAAGTTTCAGTGCAAAAGGGTTAGATATCAACGTCGATCAGAGAGAAAGTCCGAACCAGTTTGGACTCCGAGAGCAATCAGCAGAACTCCTCAGACAAAACGCCTTGAGTGGTTCCCTTGTGACTTACTACATGGACCATGAAAGTTTAATAAATGACAAAACAAGCTCATGGGGTATAGTAAAACCCATCGAAGATCTTAGGAAAAAGTTAGCGTATCCGGATCCTGATGAAGCAGTGTACGACTCTCAGGAAACAAAATACCCAAGCCATATATCTGATCGGGAAAGAAAAGACCTCCTAGCGCTCAAAGATTCTTATGACACATACTTAAATAATCTATATGAAGATGAACAGTTTGCACAGCTTAATGAATTTTACAATGAATATGTCAAACGAGGAGGTTCAAAGAGTTTCCACGAGTTTTATAAAACCACCGTTCCTTCCTGGGCAACTCAAGCAGAAATACAACATGTTCTTGGAGATCCTTGGTACAATGACATGCATTCTGAGAATACTTTACAGTATTTTCGACAAAAGGTTGTTAATATTGACCAAGATACAATTTCGGAAAAGGGAGGTATAGATGAACTAGAACAAAGATCCCAGCATCACAAGCAGAATCTAGAAAAAAGAACCAAGTTAGTGGTGTTATTTGAAGAGGTAAACACCTTTCTGCAAACTGAAGTCGACAGAAGTATTGGTCGATTCAAGCAGCAGCTTTGGAAGCTGTTAAATTCTCGTAAATGGCAAGATTTTTCAGTCGGAGCCGATGTGACTGTAGAAATGTTAGATTCATTTAAAGAAGAGTTGAGTAAATATTTGCAACAGATGAAAGAGGCTTATGCCAAGTCAACACAGGTGCCAGAAGAAAATTTATCCAGAATTGGTAGGCAAGTGAATAAATTTATTCAGACACTGGATCAAGGATTAGAGCATGAGGATAAGATCGTAATTAACGTTGGAAATAAAAATGATGAATACAATGTTGATACTTTTGCAAATTATCATATTGACGACCTAAATGAAAATTTACCTTTCCCAAGTGTCGTAGGTAAAAAGGTAGTTATAGACTTCGTGGAACTCACGTCAAAAGAGGAACCATCCACTTCAACGACTGTAAGTAAATCCAAATTGACAGCTGAAGGCATTAGTAAATTTATAAAAAGAAATTTCATTTGTCAGTCCATTGATGAAATACATGTACGGTCTCCAAGCTTAAAGAACAAAGAAGACATATATCTTTTCATGACCAATTTAGCTACTTATTTGAAACAAAAAGGAAAAGTGTATGATGAGAGGTTGGTTGAAACTAATCAGTGTTGTTCCTATGACTCAAATTATGAAAGGGTTGTTTTTTTTCCGGAACTTCAATATGTGTGGTCGGAAGATACGCAGGGAACACTTTTAATTTTTGAAAATGGTAAATACCAAATAAACGGCGTTCCTGTAGACTATAATGAAAATTTATTGCCAAAACTGGATAAAGAAATTAAAGATCATCTGATTAATTTAAAGGCACAACAGTTTTCAGGGACAGAAATCATTAAAACGCTTTTCTCTAAAGGTGATAGGAAAATTATGCAAAATATCGAAGAAACTGCAAAGAAAATTGCAATGAAAAAAGAAGGAAATATACAAGTGCGACAAGGGAAGGACATATCCCTGAAAGATTCTGCAAAGGATGAAATGAATCAGTTGATTAAAGAACAATTATGCCAGTCATCAAGTCGGAGAAAGAGATCGGTATGTGAATTCAAAGAAACAGATATAGGTTTTGTAGAGGAATCGGTACAGGTAGTTGGTGATAAGATTAAATTTCAAGTGTATGAAAAGAATAATCCTGCAATAATTCATGAAATAATTAATGATGTTCCCCCGTCTATAAAATTCCTGACAACACGACAAAGTAACGTAATGAGCAACATACATCGTGGCCTTGGTGTTCATGGAGCCGTGCTAAATTTTCTTGGAGCATTACACTATTTTCAAGTTGGCGACAACGCCAGAGGAAGTTTTACCCTTTATCAAAGTTTGCATTCTGTTGGGCAACTGAGTGGACTTAATGAGAAAATAGCTTACAGAATATCTGAAAGTGTAGCAGGTCGTGTCGTTAATAACTTTTTGCAGAAATCATCAATCAAAATAGCATCCGTGTTGTTCAAGAGTGATAAAATGGCTGAGAAAGCTGTTTCAAGCTTTAAACGCATAATGAAATCAACGTCTGTTACTGGCATTGCATTTAGTATTTATTTCATTGAAGAAGACATCACTAATCTTGTGCAAAACAAGGACCATGAATTAATTCCATTGTATGCTATCGATTTAGCTCTTGATACTGCTATAGCAGCATTGTCCGTGTATCCTGTACTAGATCCAGTCGTGTTAGCGTTATCGCTGGTAAGAATGGTACTTGACGATGCCTATATGGATCTTTTAGATGAGTGGAAGAGAGCAAATGGAAAAGGTGTACTAGAACACGTGCGTGCAGTGATTGTAGGAATTTTTGAGGGTTTGGAAGACTTTATTACATTAGGTCTTACAAGACAAATGAGGCAGCTGTCCCTGCAAGAGGAAACGTACAGGGAATTTCTGAGGAATTTGTCTAATATTGAAAACTATTTTCAGGTATCTGAAGGAAACGAAGGATTTCTGAAGCTGGATCTAAACGCCGGTGAAGACTTTATTTACGGTGGCTTAGAAACCGTGCGTCTATTTGACAACAACATTTTTGAAATAGAGATCGAGGGTGTACCAACTATTTCTGGACGGACAACTCTAAAAAAGTCATTTAATGGAAACATCAAAGAGGTCATTCTTGGTATCGGGGAATCACTTGATTTGGTCAATTTTGGCATTACATCAGCAAAACTATTGGTATTTCCGGTTAAATATTATCATACGTTTGAATTTAAACCTTCTGCATATTCCTCCTTTGGACAGTACTTTGGAAACAGATACAACAACACTTTTGCAGCAATTCAGGGTAATCATTCACGTACACAAGACAGCCAGTGTCAGGATACAATTATCCAAAGTAATGTTTCTTTGCATCTGGAAAACATATCATATTTTATCAGTGGGAAGGATGGAGATGATATATTTCTGCTCGGACCTGAATCTTTTCATATTGACGGTGGACGCGGACATGATTCTTATTTTATTCCCTGGTATGGTGGATTAACTGTTATTGAGAACTTTGCAGAAGATGCGGCTGTCGATTCGCTGTTTATTAATGTTAGCTATAATGTAGTGCATTGTGCCAGGCATAATGACGACCTTCATGTAGATTACTGTGGAGAAAAAATTGTTGTTGTGCAGAACTGGTTTGCATCGACTGTGCGAAACTTTCACCAACATCTCCGAATTATTACAAATGATGGTGTAACACTTGAACCATTTGAAACTAATTCTGAAGAAAATAGCATACATTGCTATCCTGCTTTTATAGACTTGTCGCATAAAACAGAAGGTAACATTATAGATTTATCCCAGCAAATCTTTCAGCACGTCACACAAATTATTGGCTCAAATTTCACTGATATTATTACTGGCAATCATAAAGGGAATGTTTTAAACGGTGGTTTGGGCGAGGACATCTTGACAGGAGGAGATGGTGACGATGTTTATGTGATATCTTCAGGGGAGGGGTGTGATGTTATTAATATCACTGCGAATGACGGAAGCACGGAGAGAATATTATTTGATGCAGTTTACAAAGACATAGATATAGACCAGAAATCCTCACAAGAAGTGAAAGTCTTTGACAAAACCGACAGGTTTGAAACGTGTTTCTCTGTTGTGGATAATGGCAAATTTAAGGGTGAACAAACACTTTTAATCGTGACTGCAGATAATTATATATTTGAGATCAAATATAATGAAGAGACAGGAGAACTTGAAAATATACCAGTGATTCTCGACTTTAGCCTTTCAGATAAAACAGTTTCCATCAATTTATTAGCTCCTGATTCGGGGAATCAGCCAGTGAGAGATGCAGCTAGTATAATTACAATTGTTGATTCCAAGCACAGTGATCATATAATAGCCAACAACGGAGACAATTTTCTCAGTTGCTCTGGTGGTAAACTGGACTATTTAGAAGGTAGAGGTGGCCAAGACACCTATGTCATTCAAAAAGAATGCTCAAATGTCCACATTTTAAATTTTGATTCATCTGAAAAATGGGATAGATTGATTATCAAATCAGATTATAATTCACTTCATCTGGATTTGATGTCAGACGATTCCGTAGTAATTCGCTCTGAAGAAGTAGATATAAACATTGTTCTGCTGAATTGGTTTGTAAACTCGACGTACCAGCACCTAGCCTTTGAGACTAAGGACGGTATCACTTGCAGTGTACCTACATCTAAAGCGGAATTAACACCCAATATGAACATGGTGCCATATGAAATACGATTTACAGAACAATCCTGTAAAGGTGGCGACCATTCCTCGTTGGATTTAAATAAAGATCCATGGAAATATGTTACCAAATTTGTCGCCAGGCCTACATTATGTGTTTGTTCTGTCACTGGAAATGACCTTGGAAATTACATCGACTTGGGTCCCACGAATGTGACTGAGCGTCGATACATGGCAGGTGGAAATGGCTCTGACACATACGTTATTGAATACGGCTATGGCTCCTTTAACGAAATTTTCAACTTTGCAAACGACGAAAAATTGGATCATATGCTTATCGGTATTCTATATTATGATCTCGAAATCGGTGTAGTTGAGAACGATATGATCATCACATCCTCGTCTCATCCAGAGTCTGTCGGTGTTCGAATACTGAACTTCATGTCAGGAAAATTGTATCAGCATCTAATAGCAACAACATCTGATGGCATTACGATGAAAATTGAACCAGTATTTCCACATAAAATAGTTTTAATAGTTGATAAATCGTATTCTTCATATTCGGTAAGAATTAACAATACATGCCCAGAATTAATGACGGCTAGGAAGATATCAGGATCGATGTTGGGGAAAAATTATATCGAAGGAGGCGACGAGACTGTATATATTTCTGGTGGTGACCAGGATGATACACTTCATGGTGGAGTTTCCGGAGAGAAACTTAACGGCTTAGAAGGCTCGGATCGCATCTATGGGCATAATGGAAATGATATTTTGATTGGAGGACCAGGTGATGATCTGTTAAAAGGGGGCGAGGGTGATGACACACTCTTTGGTGGCGATGGAGCAGACTCAATACACGGTGGCGCAGGGTCTAACACAGTAGTCTTCAAAGGTGACGGGCTTAATCAGGTAGGTGTATGTGTAGATCTCCGGACAGGACGAGGTGAAAAAGCTGATGCAGAGGGTGATTCGTACGAAGATGTACAAAACATATACGGATCAGAATACAACGATGTTCTTCATGGAAATGATCAAGATAACGTTATCACAGGATTTCAAGGTACTGACTACATTCAACCATATGGATCGAATGACATTTTAACAGGTGGACCTGGAATTGACGTTTACAACTGCAGTGGTGCAACTGGAAGAAAGCAAATCTGGCTTGACGGTGATTTGAATTCTCCAGATTTGATAGTTATAGATAAGAATACAATGAATGAGATTTGCTACTTTTTGATGGAAGAAAACTTAATCATAACAAACAGTATTTCCAAACCAAAGACAGATCATCTAGAACTTGTAATAATGAATTTCACAGCAAAAAATGCTTTAAAAAATTTCAATCTTCAAATTGGAACTTATTTACATGAGTCTACATTCACTGACGCCTATTCGGTGAATGATGACATTGAACATTTTAAACGACTGTCGTGGATGCATGTGCTTGATGTTAGCGATAACGAAATCATTCTCTTACTTAATGGGTCATTTATACAACATTATACTGCGGGAAATGTTGATCTAAGACTTTTTCTATCTTACTCCTGCAATAATATTGTTAATGTGACCGAAATCAATACGAAAACATACAATAGATCAGATTTAATTATTGTTAGTGATCTATTACCAGGAGTTGAATACACTTTGACGCTTTCTCTTATAAAATGTCACACTGAAATTGTATCTACTTCAGTTAAACAATATACTCTTCCTCTTCCACCAAGCAATCTCAAAGCATCTGATATTCTGTCCGATGGCTTCACAGTTATGTGGACTTTTCCTGGGGAATTAGGAACAAATTATAGCTTTGAGTGCTACGTTAATTCCACGGACGGAGAATACACTTTTGTGTCCAACATCAAACAACCACTGGTAATTATACAGTCTCTTAACCCACATACAGATTATGAAGTTTGCATTCGGTCTGTCGTTTCTACGTATATAAGTGCGTATTCTGCACCACTCCACATACGAACAAATGCAACCTGTAATACAATAAAACCTCCGCAAGACGGATATACACAAAGTACAGTACAGACCGAAAGGGGACATGAGGTAAAAATAGCTTGCAATGACGGATTTGTACTTATAGGAGACGAAACTGTTACATGCGACGACGGCAAAACTGTCGGAAATCAAATATGTTCACAAAAAATGTGTACCATACCAGAAAGTTTCACCTCACATGCTAAAATAGAATGGTATAAGACATCCCCTTCGTCGGAGTGGGAAGTAACCTGGGAATGCCTCAAAGATTTTGAAATCGATCCTTGGAAGACAATCCATACTGTCATATGTAGGAAAGGACAGTGGCAAAGCCAGATTTTACCTTGCAATCCAAATGTACGCTGCCCCGACCCAATTGCTCCAGAAAATGGGGAGATAAATATACCAAGTTCCATATCATCTGGGTTCAGGAAAGATTCTTCCATTGATGTGTCTTGCAATCGTGGATTTGCCATTGTAGGTCCCACAAAAATAATATGCCTTGGATCCTCGTGGACGGAGCTTCCAAAATGCGTTCAAGTGTTTTGCCCATTTCCCCCACAAGTATATCATGGACATTATCGATACATATCTGGTTCTGACAAGAGAGATATAGCAGAGCAAAACGACACAGCAGAGTTAGTATGTGATTTGTATCACATTCCGGAAGAATGGAACAGTGGCAAAATAATTGATTACCTCAAAGGAAATGTAGTTGATGCTGAGCATATTACATGCCATGAAGGAAAATGGATCCATAAAGTCCAAAATTGTGTACCAACTGCTGAACTAGTGAACAAAAATGAATATATTTTCCATGTGAGTGGTTATGCCAAACTTATGCCGACAATAACATGGGAGCAGCTTGACATTTACACAACTGAAACTGTTCTCAGTAATATCTGTAATAACATGGGTTTAACGTACGCTGGAGAGACTGATAACGCCATAATATGTAACAGGTCTGTCTCATTGAAAGGTATAACAAAGTATGAAGGAGTACCATTCATTATGGTAGAAAACACCTGGCAAGCCATTTGCATTTACAGTCATCATCAATCGGTTGCAGAAGATTTCTGCCAGCACATGTCCTTTTCAGGCTATACTGTTGATGTATACAAAAGTGAAAGTTTCACAGCCATGTATGGAGTGCGCCAAACATTTGAACATGAACATCCCTTATTGCACAAATTTGAAACAAGCTGCGATACGTACTTACGGTGTCGTGGCAAATGCTCAAATCCATACATTCATAATGCCAAGGACTGCCAAGATGACTATTCCGATGAGAAGAAAAAAATATGGTGGCTTGAGGGAGAAACTTGCTTTATATATTGCAATTCTGGATTCGTCAGATTCGGCAGTGAATCGATCACCTGTAAAGCAGATGGGGGCTGGTCAGACAATCCGACATGCGCAGAACAGGTACTTGAGACGAAGAGCACATATGAGGGAGAGGATCTGATCCTTTCCTGTAGCGAGGGCCAATTTGTGAACATTATATCAGCTAACTACCACGGCCTGTGTAACGAATATTACATTTTGTTCCCCATTTATGGAATTCATTACGTTAAACTGCTGGAATGGTGTGGAAAAGCCTGTCATTTCAACGACGTCAAGGATAAAGTTATTTCCCATTGTTCCCATAGTATGGAGTGTTCAATTCCTGCCACCAATGACATGTTTGGTGATCCCTGTCCTCAGATACCTAAGATGCTAAAGGTCGAGGTCGTGTGTGAGAATACGAAAATACTTCCCTAAATAAATCACATGAATGCCTGTCACCAATGAAATCTTTAATTTGTAGGATCCATTTAAAGACAAAATATTTTCTTGCGAAATGATGACAATTCTACCATGTTTGTGGATGTTATGGGTGGAATTTACGATTCACGATTTTCTATAGTGAGCTCTGCTTAAATTACACAAATGAAGAGTGTTTATTTCTTTTTTAGTTTCTGGAGCTCTTGTGGTTTGATTTTATCAAGCAACCTGTGTAAGGTTTATATTTTTTGTGACAAAAATAGCAATATCACATGCTTGACTGTATTTTTTTTTAAATAATTAGAATGCTCGAAATTATTTTTTTGCAAGTGTAACACCATCCGGTATTTTGTGACTTAAAATGTTCATTAAGGTACGTTCCCATCGTCAATTTTGCACAAGTGTCTTGCAGTTATGTACAGTGTAGATGAAGAGGTGCAATAAAGTTGCGTCCATTCTCTTACTAGAATGCAAACAATTTTTGTTCCAACTGAAGTAAAACATTCTTACTAAAGAGAATGACAGAAGCATGGTATAGTAAAAACGGTGGCAAGTGCAAATCCACACCAAGTATTTTCAAACAGTTCTTGTCCCGACAAAGTCAAGATGGAGGGCGATGACGCCTGACCTAACCTTCAAAGTGTTGCTATGTCAATAGTTCCTTTGGTTAATCACAGAAAATAATATTTCAGTTTAGAACTCCGAATAATTTCAATAAATGTCTTTCTCCAAAGATTTTGTAAGGAGCACTTATTTTTTCTAGGGAAAAAAAATCAATAATTCCATAAAATGAAAATTCAACTCTAACAAGTCACAACAAGACACCTTTAAATGTCAAACAGTTTTAGCCCAAATGGCTTGTTCTTCTAACGAAAACTATTATATAGTAAGTTAAGACGCAAAACATCTTCCCGTAAAATGGTCACATAATCACCTTCTAGAACAAAGTATACTATTTTTACATGATAATTATCACGTACTCTAGTATGACCTTGATTCCACTGAATGAATCTTACTCTTAAAATGAGTACAATTTTTATTTTAAAAAAAACCCCGTTGTTTTCTAGAACTTTTTCTGATTTCTGAATCTAGGTTAGGAACTAGATGCAATAGTTCAACTACTGATTGTTTATCAGCTCGAACAGAACTCAAATGAATTTCTAAAAAAAATATCAAATTCATATAGTATGTAATGAAATACGTTATAATAAAAATTAAAACTGACAAACAAGTAATTGAATTACATATACACAACACTGCATGCAGTAATTACCTATAAATGTAATGTATTTGTGACTGGGTATATGCCGTGTTTGATTTGGAACATTGTACTACAGAATACGCAAAAAGGTTAAGTTTAGTCTCGGAATTGCATCACATACTTACCGCGTAAATATGCAATGGCTCGACATACGTCTGTCAGTTTGGAAACCGGTTAATGTCCTGATTCTTCTGTGAACAGAGGTGAGTTTATTTACTTCTTTTAAGTTAACATGTAAACCACGCTTGTAGGGTTGATTCCACGCCACAGATATACCGCCTCCATCAACCTCCACCCCACAAAAGCAATTCCCATAGTTTTACTTGTTGTTGTTACTGTTTTTGCCTTGTGGTTTTAACCATTTTACATTGTATGATATGTTATAAGTGATATAACGAACACCTGTGGGGGTAAACTATCCACACTGACGTAGACGAGGCCACTTTCCCCCAATTCCTTTTCGCGATTCGATTCGAAAAATGGCAGCCAAAAATGTTGATTCAAAACAAATAAATCTAGAAGGCGGGGTTCAAATAGTTTTCCCACATTAGCAACCAATCAATAAAAATAATACTGCGCAATAATTTCATTGGCTTAATTGGATGAATCAGAATTACATAAAGTGATAGGAAAATAATATCTGCCATGTGAAAAGTAGTGTATGATACAGTATTGCCCACACTGCAGGTAAGAACAGTAAACGACAATTAATTTCGAAAGCTGACAAATTTTAGCAACCCTTGTTACCCTATTTAAATTCACAATCCAAACACTAAATTGAAACAATTCTAACCACGAACTCTACATACGCACGTACATATTCATTTAGATCAAATTTGCTTAGATCCACATATTGCTAAACAAATATCTTATTTTCAGGAGGCAGGCTAATCTTCCTTTTGCAATATAGTATCCAGTACAAGCAAGGAAAGAAAGATTTATCCGAATGCAAAATAAAATACTTGCAAAAGAAATTCCGTACACAATTTACATTCATCAACACGAGAAGCATTTATTCTAAGATTAAAATTGAATGACGAATATTATAACGCTTTGATGATCATATAAATTATTTCCTCCTAGCAGAGCATGATCGAGAAATAGAGTGCCTTCGCAAAATTGTAGATGTATTGAGTTCGAATATGTTGGAGCTCCTTAATTTTCTTTTAGCTGATCACAATAAAGTATTGTTAGTAAAATCATCACTGCTAATTAGTCTTCTTGCTGAGGTCAAATAAATCAGGCAAGGTTCTATTTACTGATTCATGTAGAAGGGCAATATCTTGGCAGTCTTATAACATGCATGCAATTGCCTTCTATTGGGATCACAGGGCTCTAAATAGGTCATATCATCATCCACCTGGTCAGCTCTTGCAACGAACCGCTCCTGTCGCTTAGTGGTTATAGCGTCAGGCTCAGATGCAGGAGATCGTGGGTTTGATTACCGGTCGAGTCAAACGAAAGACGTACAAAAATGGTACTAACAGCTGCCTCGCT
>QKMX01072352.1:0-14832 GCA_003401595.1 Venustaconcha ellipsiformis | reverse complement strand
CTGAAAAATGGTGTTAAACCCTACAACAACAACAATCACCTTCCATCTTGATTATTGGCTCATTCAAAGTACAAAACCATATTAGTGGCTTCTACAACTTGATCACATTTGAGATCATTCTCAAACATTCTGACCCCATAGTCAGTAATGCAGGGTTATGAACATTGGTTTCCTACTTATGCATGGTGAAGATTTATGCCTGAAAAATTACTTTTTGTATGCCTGTCACAAGTTTGAGCATATGTCATAATATCCATTTGTCTGTGTCCTGTTTTTATTTCTAAATAATAATTTGAATTTCTCCAACATATACCATTATCAGCTTTGTAAGTAACTGGCACTGGGGGCAGGAAAGAAGCCTATTAATTTCAGCATCAAATGTGAAAATCACAGGGACAGAAAGAACTGTTTCCACAAAATCTTTACATCCATTTCAAATTCCATGGCCTTACTTTGTAAATAGCTTGCATTTGAGATAACAAAGACACCTATTTATTTTGATGGGAAAAGGTCATGATTCAGAGTCACAGGGACATCAGTAAAGACCACTGATTCCAGCAAACTAGTAAAATTTTGACTATACTTTGGAGATGTCCTTCATTTTAGACAGAAAGCACCAGTTGAATTGTGAGTTTTAAAGGTGAAGGTCATCAAGACTGCAAGAAGCAAAGAAGTTTTCACAAGATAAATCAAATCCAGTGCCACAAATCATGACCAAACTGTTGTGGGTGGTTTGCTTGTTAGACCAGAAATTCAAATTTCATTATTAGGGTCCATAGGTTAGGTTAGCATGACTGAAGAAAAATCATGGTTTTAGCAAATTAGCTAGAGTTTTGTGACCTTTACCATGACGAAATCTTGTGGGTAACTTGCATTTAAGGTAAAAAAAATATGCCTATTAATAAGATGGAGTATATCATTTGGTATTGCTAGGTATTGTCGCTCAGTGATAATAACATAGTACACAGATTAAATGGTATGATGTCTTTTAGTACCTGAGAATTTGATTTATGAAAGAGTGTTTCATATTTTAAAAAAGTTAGCCCTGGTCACCTTTTAGGACAGTCCCTGAATAGGCTCACATGGTTCGTACAACCATGAAAAATCCTGAAATTAGTTTTGTTGTCTTAAAATTTGTTGAAAAACTCTTTGAATGTTTTAGAGATCTCCTTGATAAAATTTCTGACAAAATATAACACATTAACAGGGAATAAAATATATCACTTCATAAATTAAAAAGATTTGTTAATTATGTATTGTCCACAAAAAATAAATAAAATGGAATACTTTTCGGCAGATCAAATGGCACAAAACCATTAGTTAGCAAAGAAACATTCAGAAATGGTTTAATTTATATAAGACAAAATACTTCTTTAAAACGTTTCATAGTCCATGAACAAAATTCTAGGGCTTTACAATGTTGTAAGCATGGTGACACTAAAGGAACTAAGAGACATAATCTTTACTTTATTACATTTCTTTTGAAATACAAATATTAACATATTTTTTTAATTGTATGTGTATTTATTGATATTGAAGTTCCTTTAACAGATTTTATCCAGTGCACTTCTCGTTAAAATAGAACAAAATTCATTTGTTTGTTAATTTCCGTTTTCATAATTGTTGTCACAAATAATTTATAAAGACTGATGTAGATGTTTTACACAGATTTCATTACTGAAATAAGGAAGAATAATGTTTTCAACACCACAAATACTAACTGAAGCAAGCACAGATTGAAATAAAAATGTTTAGGTTGTGTGACCAGGACACTTTTTTTTTATAAACATTTGTTATAAAAGGTACATGAAGTTAAAATTTACACAAGTTAAATGGAACTTCAACATGGGACATAGAAACTACCATATATTACTTGTTCATAAATCAAGTCCAACTATAAACAAAATAGACCCATATTGTTTGTTGTACTGATTGCTCCTAACAAATTGCATAGACCCAAATGTGCTAGTGTATTGGTATTTCTTTTAATGGCTATGTGATCTGTTTTTTGTGTTAATTGAGTTCCTACCAGAATTCTGCACTTGAAGAGTTACAAGAAATGCTTGTGGCACAAGTGGACTGGCACTAAATCTCTCATTGACTCATAATGTGATTATTGTCAAAACTATTCACAGGTGTGCAACTAGCCTATTGTCCTGCCCCTCAGGCACTGATTTCATTGCTGATAACTAACAGTATAGGGTCTCAGGCTAGCATTCACCAATTGGATGAGGTGATGTCAGCTGAATTGTACCAAACTGTGTTTAAATAATTATATGACTATTGATAAACCTTCATTGGATCATGTAGTGACAGTTGTAAACATATGGAACTATTTGCATTGTGCTCAGCTGGCACTAAAACAATCAAAATTATGTAATGATCAGAGAAAGCATGATCACAAATATTATCAGAAGAGATTAGGTAAGTTCTTAAATGACTGGTAAAATGAATACAAATGGCTGAAATCTAGAGAGACCTGTCAAATTTGTAAATACTACTTTCTCTGTGAAAGGAATTTACCATTCAGAAAACCTATGTTCTTTCATTGGTACATTGAGTGTTGAGTACACATATGCATGCATTTTTGAAGTCATTTTCTGCACTGAATATTTGGAGAAAACTGAAAGTGCATATGGTACTTGATTAGTGTGTCTTGTCCGTGAAATAGTTTTTATTGATTTGAGTGTAGTTTTTATTGATTTGAGTGAATGTTAATGAATAATAAATTTTAAATTAGAAACTGAACTGTTTGATTTTATTTTGGTGATCTTATGGGTCAATGAAAAAAAACCAACATAATTTTGAATCCATCAAAAGATATTATAAACTTAGTAGAGATGACTCTTACATGTTTTAACACAGAGACACCAGTACATGTACATGGAGTTAAAACCACTGGCAGAGAAGTTACCCAATGTACGAATGTCTGGCCAGAGGTTTGCTACCATATGGGGTGGGGCAAGTTTACTGGAGGCACACATCTCCTTTATTAAGGACTTGTTGTCATTTGTGGACTGGCACTGGGACTACTACATCAACCTGAGTGAGAGTGACTACCCAATCAAGTAAGCACATCCTTAAAAACATTTGCATTTTTTGTCCCAGAAATGTACGCTTGCCTGATGATACATTGGTGAAAGGTTTTATTTTGTTAATAGAATATAAAAGTAGTTTGATATAAGGGGATTTTTCAACCAAAAAACCCTTTTTTGTTTTAGGACAACAGCATCATTACCCTCTCCCAGACCCCATGTTAGTCTAAACAAATATGAAAACAACTTGAGGCAACAGTGTTGATTTCATTATTGATTACCTGTTGAGAACCCATCTTTGAATCATCATCATCATCATCATCGTCAGACAAAATAGGGTTTGGCTTAGAAATGCCCCCTTATATCAAACTACTTTCCATGCTGACCTCAATGGAAAATTATTGTCACATGTATACAGGGACTTGGAAGGTAAAAAAAATCAATAATTTACACGGCCAATTGATAAAGTAATTTTAAAATTTCAGCTTTTGCTATTATGTAGCTCTGATCATCTTGACAGAAAAAGTACAGATTAATCTTACTGCTAATAGGAGAGCCAAGTTCTAGCATTTATATAAAATGTCCATATTTGACTGTTGATTTATTAACATAGCATTTCTTCAGTTTGTCATCGACTGTGATCTTTGTGTATTTATTCTGATCTATTGGATTGTCAAGGTTATCAACAGCATTAAAAAGTGAGTCTGTAAATGAGGTAAGCTTACAAAAATAATCTTGAGTTTTCTGTGCAAAACAGAGACAGTTTTTATTTCTGTTCTAGAAATACATTTTCCACTTTTCACTGTCAAGCATAATCATCATATGCTTACTTCGGGAAAGAATTCTTATGATCTTTAGCATTGTATCTTCCACTGTAATATCTTTCATTATTTTTTATATTTCACACAATTTTTACTATTTTTTTTTTTAAAATGAAATCGCTAGTGATTTTATGTAAAATTTACTGAGTATCATTTTTCATATTTCACAGTTCTATTTGGTATCATATCAACAAGCAAATCATCTTTGACTCACAGTTCCTGTATTAGATCTAGCATAATAAACTTCTCACTACACAGATAAGCTTGAAGTTGATTAAGACTTTTATTATAAGTTGCTATTTTTATTCTCTTATTTGGACTCGATCTTTTTAATTATTGCCGACAGAACTACACCTATCCACGACACTATCAACAATAATGGATTTGCGGTTCCACCATTTAATATGATCCCAGAGAGTAGTAGCAGCCTTATTGATCAGAGCATTAAATTTATTATTGACAAGATCGGCAAGAAAATCTCATTACTTATCATCACATCTGATACCTGTTAAAACTGAGGATGAAAATGGAGGATTAAAATTTGTTGGTATTTCAGTAATATCATTGCATCATGATAAATAACTTATGTTTCATTGATATAACTAATAACATAGCTGTTCCGGCTTAAAATTTTAAAGTACAGGATTCTGCCTGAGAATTGCATTTGCACTTGCTGTTAAAAAAACTTAAAACACTGTGAATATCTGCTTGCTCTATATATGTGTCTTTGACAGGCAGTTTAGGTACTTAGCAATCAACTTGATATTTCTGGTTTTTGCTTCTGTCAGTAACTTTCCAGCTTCTTTTTTTTATAGTTTTTTCTAACACAATTTGTTTACAACTATTTTATATTTCATAATCTTCATCAATGCTAGGTTTTACAGTTGTAATTTTGTCAATATCCTGATAAAATATATCTTGTTTAACATCATCATATAACTCAATCATATGTTTAGTTTCTGATTCTGTGTTCAGTGCAGCATTAATGTGATAGACATTATACTTTTCTTTATCACTGGTGAGAGAGTCTTTTAGAACTAGATACACTGTTGTTAGCTGGCTAGTGCCATTAATATTATCTATGTCCAGCAGCATCATTTTGTCATAGTAGTCTATGTCTAGCACACAAAATATTCAACATTTAACAAATGTGTCTTTGAGCTTACAATTTTTAAGACACTTGTTTCCTTGTTTCAGCTACTTTTTCAAGCTCGTCATGAATATTCTTTAGTTGCTCTTGCTCTGGTTTCTTATCACCATGAAATTTTGTTTTTACAATGTTAGATATGTTGATTGTCAAAACATTTTATTTTGCTCAAGCAGCATATTTATCAAAATCTGTTCAACTTTTAATCATCTCTCCTCACACTCATTTACAGTACAGTATTTGCTAATTGTATCAAAGTCTGATCATGTATCTCAGTTGATGGCCTCTCATTCCTGAAACTCTAGCAAAGTTGTCACTGTTCTTAGTTAAACCGGGTGATTCTAAAGTTAATTTTTTTATTCAAGTATTTATATTCACCACTCTTGCTTCCTCAACACATTCTGGGTCTAGCTGATCAAAATCAGCTATTTTGATCTCCACTTTTGTGTTTAGTGAAGAATTATAAAAAAATTTTGCAATCCTGATCGATGGAGAATCAACAGACATTTTATATCACAATCACATTTAATCATGGCATGCTATCATATCGAGTGTATATATCTGAAACATCAACAAACTGGGATAAAGACTTTTAGATTGGTAGCATAAATCCAGAAATACAAGTACTTGTTTGTGGTTGATGCAGGATAAGTGTAAATTGCTGAGAATCATAAACACTACCAACCAATATGTTATATAGCATAATCCATGTTGTGTCATTATTAGATCCTTTCTAATTTCCAGGTAATAATTGAATAATTGATCTGATATTATCATTTAGTCAATCTCATAGTTGAAATTTCCATATTGCTACAGCCACTGGACACTGTATTTTGATAAAAAAAAGTTTGATGTTTCTCTGTCTGTGACCCACTCTAACCCATCACATAGAGGGCTGTTAAAAGCAAACTCATAATCTGGCTTATTTTCCAAATAATAACTTGATGTCCTTGCAACAAAACCCCAATGATTATTTGTAGCATCAGTGAGATGTGGAATATGACCAACACTCATTTTAACTTGTTTTGTACTACCACCAATCACAAGGTAACACTATACACAGACTGTTTATTGACAAAATCAAATGTTGAAACAGCCACATACTTGGTAGTTATCTAAATCTAATTGTCAGCCATATCGATCACACCTGTAACTGTGCCTTTGGAATTTTGAAGATAATTGGCATCTGCAGAAGTAATTGTAATAGCTGATGCTGCACTTATTTCAGTGTCCACGTACAGTTTACTTGTGAGATCAAATGGGACGACTAGATTATAAGTCATTATTTTATTTGAGCCCATGTTTAACATACTTTTCATCGTATCACTAGCTTTTGCTACTTGTCATATAATATTCCCGGCTATCATATTGTCAACATAATTTTTTTTTGTAAATCTGATGTTGCTGAAGAGATTGCCATAGTTGTTATCTTGTTCTATCCCATGTCCAGATTTCCCACCATAGTATCACCGGATTTTGTTACAAAGTTGTCCTTGACAGATTTCACATTTGTTATAAAATTTTTACTGGTCAACGTTGTGTTATCAAGCTGAGTATTAAATATTAATTTCCTGCTCATATCTATATTTCCAGCCATTGTCCCACCAGTTAATGACAACTTGTTATTGTCGACCGTGTTAAGTTGTGCATAACTTACTGTTTGTGACTTATTATGTTAGCAGGGGGTATTCAGTTTGCAGATTTATAATTTTTTGTCCACCTATGTTGATATTTCCAGTCATCTTTCCACCTGTCAGTGATAACTTACTATCGTTGACCATACTAAGTTGTGCAAAGCTTACAGCCTGAGTTATCTGCATTGATTGGTGGATATGTTGTTTCAAGGTCTAGCACTTGCAGTCTAGCACTTGTTGACCTGACATACTTAAATTACCTGTCATTTTATCTCCAGATCTTTGTTAAATCTACACCAGCCATATAGGGTTGTAGTTGAAGCTGTTTTTTTCATTTGAGCTGCCAATTAACGTACCAAATTTTGTGTAATAGTTCATTCTTATTATTACCACAAGATAAAATTTTATGAATACTTTGTATAGAATGAGCATAGTCAAGTTAGACAGGGAGTGATTAATAAAACATTAACATAACCATGACCTACTGGAATGCCATTATCTCATAGTAGGGTGAACTGGATCAAGCAAAACTAATCTTCTTATGAATCTATTACTTAACGACCTCTTCGACTATGATCGAGTTTAGATCTACACGATACAGCAAGATTAATATGATATGCTTAGCGAATATAATCAAAAACTGAAAAATGAACTTGACATAGGTGATGACATTTTTTATCATAAAACAATCTGAAGATTTAATTCCTGCTGCTGATCTAGATTCTGAAGAGCATAAAATAATTGTCTTTGATGACATTTTGGTAAGCAATGCAGAGATTGGTAAGATAAAATATTTGTCACAGGGGTTTTATAATGTGGATCAATTCACAGGCTAAATACAGGTTGTTTCATACTATTCTCTGGAGTAGACAATATCGACAAACAAAACATAGCCAGAGAAAAGTGTAGGGTTGTATTAAATAAAAAATTTGCTGAGCTTTATCATGAAGCTACTGGTAATGGCAAACAACTTTTTCTTGTTTGATAAAATAGCAAGAGATTGAAATTGCATGTTCAGATGTGGAATAGACAAGTTTCTGGACTGTGAAAATTTATCTAACCAATACTTATAAAATGAACACAAAACCAATAGAAGTTCTAAAGAAATTCGTTGCAGAAAGGGCCGTGTTCAAGACGAAGGTTGAGCAGGAATGTTGAGGTCTACAGCAAACTGCCGTAGAAACTGCTATACTTTTTAAAACAGTGACCAAGGATGTACTTGGCAAATAACCAGATATTTCTGAGTTGCAATCAGAGTATGCCAAAAATCAGAGAAAGGATTACTTGGTCTAGTTGAAGAGGATCAAAAGAAAGTTGACCAAGATATCTTTACAGAAATTTCCTCTGAACTTGAAGTTATAAAAAAAAACTGAAACAAAAATTATCTGACAAACGTCTAATACAAACTGGGTTTGTCACATCAAGACAATTTCAACTTGCAGAAAAAAATATGAAGTTAGATGAGGTTTTATCTAAGGATCTTGACAGGTTTATTTTACGAGTCAGACATATAAAAAAAAAATCATTAAAACATATCAAATTATAGATCCCAGATACTTTACAAACTTTCTGGGAAGTAGTAATATAAAAATAGACTTGACAGAGGTGAGAGAGTGGAGCAATAATGAGTATTATGATTTTGGTTCAAAAACTTGATGTTCACATCAGAGAATTGCAAAAATATGATGACTTAATTAATGATAACAAAGAACTTGTTGAGTTTACTAATGACAAGAATTTTAGCGAAAATACTATTGCTCTTGGGATGATCTGTGGAAATGGTTTTTTTAGCAATTTATATCTTAGATGCAATACACAGGTACAGGAAAGCTAAAAGTAGACCATTAATAAAAACTTTTTTTTAGTATTCTGAGACAAGATATGAACAATTAAGAAAAGAAAAAAGAAAAGTCTTAGATGAGTCCGATGATATTAGAAAGATCTACCTGGAGGTCAAGCAACAAGATGGATTGTTCGATTCCAATGATTCATTCAGATCTAGATGATCAGGTCATGGAGTTAAAATATATAATTCAGCCACTGAAATAGTTGATTGACTAATGCTATTAATAGCATCAAAGGAAGCCAGAAATATGAGCACAGAAATCAACAACAAAATTGTTGAAATTTTAGATAATCTCAGATCAAACGGTTATCTAACAAATATTTCACCCAACAGTCTTATCATCACAATTTGATTCATGGCAATTAGTTCACTAACAGCAAAGCACAAACTGCTAGCAGCTCA
Source organism: Venustaconcha ellipsiformis (assembly GCA_003401595.1). Classification (NCBI taxonomy): domain Eukaryota; kingdom Metazoa; phylum Mollusca; class Bivalvia; order Unionida; family Unionidae; genus Venustaconcha; species Venustaconcha ellipsiformis. The sequence continues at coordinate 5,947 of QKMX01072352.1, read as the reverse complement.
GTTTCATCTATCAGATAAAATAAGAATGTTATTAACAACATTACTGCTTGATTCATTAAAGACTATAGGGGACAGTGCAAATTTCTCTGTTATTTATAATCCATTAATCCAACTTGACAGGGATAAACAATAGAAAATTGGACTAGTATCAGCTATTTACATCTGGTGTGGGCAGTACAACATTATTAGACAAGAGGTGGAATGTATTGATTTTCTTTAAAGAATGACTGCCACGTGTTAAGTCCTCTGCATTTGAAATGTACAGCAAAGCAGCGGAATGCATTGATTCACTAGCTAACAGCGGAATGACTACTGTATAAATTTTATCAGACAAAAGGAAAATAAATACAAAATGAAATACATATGCTGTGAACTTATCACCAGGACAAGTTAAAAAAAATTAACACAAGCTGTTGTTAAATGAGTTTGTTTCAATATATTTTGGAACAAGATCACAGAGTAGTCCACTGCCAGCAAAGCTAATGTTAACGCAGCGGCAGGTCAATAAAATATGACTGCAAAAATCTTTTAAGTTTACCAGCAGCACAAGTTACTGCAATGTCCAGATCACAAGTGATCCATTGAATATTTCTGGGACCTGCGTTGGCAACTGTTGCAGAAATGGTACTACCCAAATTACTGCCATTAATAAGCACAATGGGTATAGCTGCTGCTTTGGGTGCGATATCTGGTGCTTAAAAAAAGCTGTTTCTGGTGATTGTATTGAGCAGCAAGTAATCAAATAATTTTTGTCTAACAACTGTAATAAAAATGCACAGCAAACGTAAAACAGCAAAGAAATGTAAAACAACTATATGAAAAAAAAGATGAACTGGAAAGTGATCCAAGGTGGATTTGTAGGTCCATTGCTAAGCAGGAATAGCAGGAAGTCTACTTCCCAATCCGCTGGGGATATGGTGTGGGAGAGGATTAATCATATCCAGTACCAGTTGCTGAAAGCGTTTTCAGAAGATGAACTTGGAATTTAAAGAATCTTACTGATCACAGTCAAATTACGACCTGGAGAGCTTGCAACTTGTGTAATAAATATTCAAAATGTCAATGCATGCATTGGGTAGTACTTTATAAAACAATTATATTGATTCATTTTGGCTGCCACCAAGTGATGTTATCAAACAGTACAAGCTATCTCCCAAGTATTTAAAAAAAATTACTCTTCTAATCAATTTCAGCACAAGTTGGAACTGCAACTTGTGGATATTACTGCATTATGTTTATCAAACAAGTATCCCAGTCCTTTGGACTGGGTGCAAAGCACTCTGCGGGTGATTTTCTGAAATTTATATTACAATTTACACCTAAACCAGGCATGGAAAATGATAAAATTGTAATTTTATCATGCAAGTAAATATAAATATTACCATGTATTGCCTGAAGTGCAGAAGTAAAACTTAAAATACAAATGAAACTATGGAACAACTAGCAAGAACAGACTAATGCTGAAAAGTGCTGCCTGTGGCAAGAAAAAGTATGTTTCTCAAATGTAATTCACTATTACCTGGAGATCAGGAAATGCAAAGAATTTCTAATACTATTTTAGTTGATGACAAAATTATAAAATAATGCAAATCCAATTTGCAAGCAAATCATCTGAATGTAAAGCTGACAATGATCTCTGTATAGAGCAGGATAAAATAGTAACTTATTGTCAGTAATCAGATCCAGCTTAAATATTTACAAGTTAATTGGTAAATTACTGAAACCTAGTAAAGGATAGACACTGCTTTTTCACAAGTACACATGGCCTTGGAATCCACTTGATGAATAACTTGATGAAAATGACAGTCCCATCCTGGGTCTGGAACCCTATAATAAGGTCAACAAAATCACCCTGCATCATAACATATGTTACTGTGACAGCAAAGATGATAAATCTGGTTGTGACCATAATTATGCCTGATGAGCTAAGGAATATGAAACCAAAAGGCGGCCTGTTTCACGGGCTGCAAGAGCGAATTGATCATAAGCTAGTACAAGGTATCATTAGAGCAAAATATAAACTTGGACTCATTAAGGCGCATGCGCCTCAGTCTTAGCTTGGTAAAAATATAGTTTATGATGATGGAGTGCAGAGCATTGGACTACAGAGCACACTCAACTTCACAAACCTAAAAAAGATTTCTCAATGTAGGGTTGTTGCAAATTCAGTTGATGACATATGGGCAATAGATCTAGCTGGTATATTAAATATTTCATTACAGAATGATGACAAGAGGCACTAGATGAATGTAGTTGATTATTTTTTGTAAAATACGCATTTAGTGTACCTGTTGTAGATAAAATAGGAAAAACTATAATGCGTTGAGAGAGATTATAATCAACATGGAAAGAAAGCCTAATAAAGTATGGACAGATTATGGAGTGGAGTTTTTTAATAAGCAATTTGAGCAGTTTATGGAGCAAAATAACCACCAAATATATCACCAGGAATGAAGGGAAAAATTTCAACGTTGAGAGATTTAATTGCACACTAAAAGAAAAGATCTACAAGCAACTCACAGCCAAAGACATTAACAGGTATGTTGATGATCTGCCAAAGATTATATCAGATCACAATAACACAAAATTGAAAACATTTGGAATTTTGCCCAATGGAGTTGCTAATAATCCAGTGCTAATAAATGAGAGTATGTACTGAAGACACAATGTTTATGTTGGTGATTGTGTGAGAATTTCACTACTGAAAATGTTATTTGGGAAAGGATTCACTCTGAATTGGTCTGAAGAAGTATTCCCTGTGGATAAAATTTTAACAACAATACCAGTAACTTACAAACTAAAAGATTCAGCAGGAGAAGAAATTACAGGAAGTTTCTACGAACAGGAGATGCAGTGGACAGATCAGGATATATTCATGTAAGTGATAACAAGAAAAGGTAAGCAAAGTTTGGTTCAATGGTGAAGTTATGGCAACAGTTTTAATAGCTAAATACTAACTAGTGAAATAAAAAATCTTTGATTAAATTGCTAGTGATTATATCGTGTGATGCATAGTGTCCAAAGATCTAATCCAGTCACTATAAATCTTTTCATATTTCAAAAGGACATATTTACATTTCACTGGCATGCACAGTGATGTCAGATGTTGTCTTTGCATGGAGTGTAAAGCAGAGTGCTTGCACTCTCCCATCAGGTTAAAAATCTTTACAAACAATAAAATTTTGTGAATTTTATTGTTGAATGAAATCCTTATTCGGCGTTTGATGCGTTACTGACAGAGAAAATAGATGCGTTACTGACAGATTCTGAGGTATCAGAACTTGAGAAATATAAAAAAATATTTGATATGATAGGGATACTGTTATGACAAGGGAATATCAAAGAAATATTCTGAAAATTGATATGTGAATAAACTGCAATTTTAAGTTAATTATCAGATATGGATAGATTTGTTACTCAAGCTAATTTTGAAAATCCTTATCAGCTATTACTATGCTGTAAGAGATATGTTCTGCGGTGATCTTAATGTGGTAGCTCGCTTTGAAGTAGAACAAGAAAAAAATAATTTGATCTTGCTCAGCAGCATAGAACTTGATTATATACTTCAACGTGAAAGATATTTATCAAATACAACAAAGAAACTTTAAATAAATATGTCAGTTGCTGCATGACAAAGAATGAAGTCATGCAGATACTAAACAGCAGATGATTCATATTGAAATAAGATTCTATTGAAGGTATTCAGTAAAAAGGTCGACTTTGTAGTACCATCTAAAACAAATTTTTACTGATCTTGGATTAATGTTAAAATGTTTTGCTGCTGCTGAGATCAATGGAAATGCAATTTATGTTCGTGGTAGTGTTAGTTGCTTTAATAGGATGGACAGATTGTTTAAGATTAAACTGACCTTTTCCATGACAAACATTTTCTCATTGTGGCACAAGGTCAAGGTTCTCAAGTTGGTTATCGTTATTAATTCTGTTTTTATGATCCACATTAAAGCCACCAGGAATCAAACCATGAAACACTCTGTAGATAATTCTATTTAGATCTATAACAAACTAGATTAGTATTAGTTCAATGGATCATCACGTTTAAGTAACCATGATTATTGAGACTTCCAATATTTTTTCTTGTTCTAATATGTTTCTCACAGATATATTTGAAAATTTCAGCGCTGATAACTATGGACTTGACCCAGCTTGGTACTATTCAGCACCCAGACTAAGTTGGGATGAATTATTGAAACATAGCAAAAATAAAACTGGTGTTGCTGATAGACCCAGATATTTTCTGTTTCTTTGAGCAGGAAATTAGAGGTGGAATAAGCATCATAACAAAAAAATATGCAAAGGCTAATAATAAATATCTACACAACTACAATAAGACAGCTCCATCAAGTTGTATAGCCTGTGTTGATACTAATAACATGTTTGCATATCAGTGTCCAGGTATATACCATATGGTGGTTCCAGATGAATCAGTGAAAAACAGTTTTTTTTGTGATGAAACTGATAAAATAGTAACAGCGGAATGTAAGAATCCTGATGTTCGTTATTTTGTTGAAGTTGATCTTGACTTTTCTGTTGAGCTTCATGATGCGTATAATGATTATCCATATTGTCCACAATCAATGCTGATCAATTGCAGATTATTATCTGATGAACAGAGAAATTATTCACAGGGTAAATCTGTTGTTTACAAACTAGTTCTTGATCTGCTTGACAAACAGAATATATTTTACACTATAAAAATCTGAAACAAGCAGTTGATCATAGTCTGGTATGAAGAAAAGTTGATCATGTGCTAAAATTCTATCATTTGACATGGATGAAGGGTTATATTGACTTTAATACTAGCTGAATAGCAGTTGCAAAAACTCAGTTCGAAAAAACTTTTTCAAGCTTATGCATAACAGTGGCAAGTTTATGGAAAATATCAGAAAGTGAGTCAATATTGAGATTGTCAGTAATGTTTAACATCATAATAAACTTGTAGCATCTGATGATTTTGTCAGTGTGAAAATATTTAATGAAAATCTTGTAGCCATTCAACAAAGAAAGACAAACTTGAAGTTAAACAAGCCAGTTTATGTCTGATGATATTTATCAAGAGTTTTATGATAACACTGAGATATTTGATCTTTCAGATTATCCAAAGAACAGCAGATTTTACTGTAATGATAATTAAAAAGTAATAGAAAATTTAAGAATGAGACTGTATTGGTTCCTATCAATAGAGTTCATCAGATTGTATAGTAAAATGTACTTTCTAAAACTTGCTCATAATAAAGTTTAAAAACAAGCTAAGGTATTAGAAAGAAATGTAGTCAGTTAAATGATAGGATTCGATAATTATAAGGCTGTGCTCGATGGATTTTCTAGTTATGTTGAGATGATGGTAGTAAGATCAAATTGCCATAAATTTGAGACTGATGTTATCATAAAATCTAGTCTTTGTAATTTTGATGTTTAAAGATACTGATCTGATGGGAACAATACATTTGCTCTCTCTCTCTCTCTCAAAATACAAATAAACTAACATGCACAATTAACACAAATCCATGTCCATTCAGAGGAATTTATTGCTTCATTTTCCTTTTAGTTTAAAGTCGTATTTTTAACAGTTTCCTTATAATCTTTTTGTAGTAATATTTTTGACTAACACATTACATATACCCCGATATAAAAAGCCAAATAAATCTTTTTTAACCAAATGACAGTTAATTTACTGCCTGTCATAAAATATACTATCATTGGTTTCATTGTACTTAGTCCTAAAACACATTTATCNAAAAATCAAAGAGGCTAATGATTCATCTTCTCTTTAATAAGCTGGACTTGAACTATTAGATCTTTCTTTGATTGCAGCAAAAGTTAAAAAGCAACAAACTCTGCAATGACCCCCTGACTTTGTAATCTGAATAATGGATTTGTCTCAGCAATTTTACTGATTTCTTTGTTGTGAAAGAATGTCTTGGGTGAT
>QKMX01072338.1:0-16479 GCA_003401595.1 Venustaconcha ellipsiformis | reverse complement strand
GTGATCTGCTTCCAAATAATTTTTCTGCATTTCTTCTAAATTATGTGAAGAATCCAATACATTTTGGATTTGGATCTACTAGTTGATGATCAGGAGAGCTTAAGTAATGAATGGCATGTTGTTTGCAATAATTAATTTTATCATGTTGCATAATTTGAAACTTGGAATAAAGTTCCTTACCAGGGCTGTTTTATTGCCTGCGTTGAATATAAAAGTTGTGTCGTATAGCTGCCACCGATTTTGGTCTTTACAGGAGCTAAATTTGACTTTGATAAATGTTTGGAAAACTTTGTAACCTTTTAGGGATTGAATTGTATACATCTCGAGTGGTCTAGTTAAGTGACTGATTATGGCATCTTAGCTTGAAGCCACTGCTGCACCGAATGGTTCCAGTTTAATAACTAGCATTTTAAATACTTTGTTGATGTCAAACATTGATATATTTTAACCGTAACAAATTCTCAGTCGCAGAAAAGGACGAATTTTCAAAATATTGGATGGATTTGACAATGAAATGGTGTGGCAAGAAAATGTGCTATTTGTGTGCATTGTTTGATTTGTTTCCACCTTTTTAATTTTTATAGAAATGATGCTCTCAAATGTCCTAGAATAAATAACATTTCATCTTCATCAGATTTAAGTCTAGGACCCACAACAGAATTTTGTGTTGCATGGATATCTTTTGATCATTTTATTTTGAATGTGCAAGAAATTGTTTTAAAAAATTTGGTCTTCTGTGTATTTTCTAAGACTGGAATTATTAACACCCATTGTAGTGAAAACAAATGCAAGAAACTGACTTATGGACTCTTGGAAAATCTTTTAGCAAGTAGAGTGTCTGTCCCATTTAAGGGAATCCTTTTTTTGGTATTTTTATTGTTCTTCAGAGAAATGTTACAAGTGTAATCGTTATGGCCACTTTGCCCGTGAATGTAGGGTGAACCAGGATAGATGCTACAAATGTAATGAAATGGGGCATATTGCTAAGGATTGTGAGAAGGATATAGACTCGGGTGGGTATTCTTAAAATTCTTTTTCCCAAGAATCTAGTTCATTTTTAAAATTAAGCACATTTTTTTTTGTGGAGTACATATAAACTTGTAATGCGAAGATGGTTGTTATTTGTTGTGAAATTGTCAAGATCGTGAAGCCTTTGACAAAGAATTTGAAATTAGCATCTAGTTGATCCATAATCTAAATTTGTTCTCCATTATATTTTTTGTTGTGGACAAGAGACTGACATCGAGCGTTTATTCGCACATTGTAGGTGAGTGGTATAAAAATTGATTCTTTACCTTGTTTTAAAACAACTTCCTCAGAAAAGGGATGGGCCTTCATCAGACATCCAGTTGCACATTATTAGTAGTTATAAAATTGACCTAATTGTTCAAAATTATTGAAAGTTTAAAACTGTCACTTGCACAGACTATTTAGATAGAAATATTTGGAATTGAATGTCTTGTGTTACAAATGTTCGTTTTTTATCAGTCAGCAGATGCAGTGATAAGAGGTTGTTTTTTTTAAAATTGGGCATTTTTATTATGCAGGGGGAAACTGGTTGTTCTGCATCCTTAAATGAATAGTTAAAGTTCGTGATCTTAAATGTTTTGTTACTGAATCCCAATAGCAAAATTTTTTTTAAAATCCAGCTGCTTATAGAGCTGAAATGATTAAAGCCTTGCAGTTTGATACAGATCTTGTTTTATGGCAAATTTTTATTTGATGCATTGATAAAGAAATTTTGTTCAGAATTTTAAAGGAAGTGCTTTAAGACATTTCATAACTTGCACTTTTATTAATATTATTTTCATGCTATTCACCTGGCTCAAATTTTACATCTTTTACTAATTTGTTTTGCTAGTGGAGTAACACACCATCTTGTAAAATCCCAGTTGTGTTAGTTTTTTGTTCTTACCAGTTGTTAATTAATACCATAAGCCAGGACTTTCAGAAATTATATCACTGAAGCAAGAAATGTGCATTTTTTATGCAGTGCAATATAGTTTTACAAGTCATCCCTTGCTTCCTCCATCTGCTGTATTAGGATGACTAAGGATAGTGGTTTCAAAGTAATCTGAACTAATCCTTGCCCAAATCCAATGTGATCAAAAGTGTATCTCCATTTCCCAATATATGCTTCTTGCTACAGTAATAGAATTTCATCCACTGGAGATGGGATATTTTTCTTTTAAATTTCATAAAATGCATGTACATTAAAATTATTTTGTAATACAGCTTGTGTGTCATCCGTATTGCCAAGGAGTTTTCACTAAATGACTTGTGCTTACATTTTCACTAGCCAAGGGTCCGATAGATTAACCCTATCTACACTTGGTCGGATCAAACAGACATTGGAGTGCTTTGCCCTAGGGACAGACATTGGATTTTTTTTTATAAGTTGCCTCGTTTATTTTGTGATGTTAGCTCAACACTAGTGTGTAACAATGATGCATTGTACATGGACAAATATGGTGGAGGCAATTTGCTTAAAAAGGATACTTTGCAAGTTTAACATTGAAAGTATGATGATGTGCCAGAGAGAAGCAGTTATAAGTTTATTTCAGTGAAAGGTATTTGAACAGAAATCGACCAGCAGTGGAAAATTGGTATCATTCCATTCTAGTTGTGTGCTCTCCTTGACTCTATCATGTAGAAACAGTGTTCAGATTTGAACAAAAACTTTATTTGAAGTGGTGGCTTGTCACCGCATACAATGAATTTCACTGACTTGAAGCACATAAATATCTGCTTGACATGCCAAGGTATAGATAGGTTTAACAAATCAGAACCTTGATTAGCAAAGAATTTTTGAGGTCTGCTTGGTTCTGATCAGATAGCCACTATGGCTCCCAGTGGCCATTTTGAAAATATTTTGATACTCCAAAATACATTTTGACCGGGGGGGGGGTCACTGAAAGACTTCTTGTCATGTCTTGTTGGTTTTAAATTAAATTTATACTGATCTGATAAATGAAAGCTGACAGTTTGAAAATCATTTTATTGGTAGTTGTGAAACAGAACATGGTATTGCCTTGGTTTAGTGTTTTTCACCAGGTGGAGCCAATTTGGGCCAAAGTGAAATTGATATCCCTTATGGCTTCATCAGTGGCTATCATGAAAATATTGTCACTCCTAAATGGATGGTTGTATCAGCATGGAGGTTACACTCAACTTTCTAGCTGGTCCTAATAGTGCCATTCAGATCCTAAGTTATCAGCCATAGTGGCCATCTTGTCCAACATCTCATGAATGAAGGGATGTATTAGCATTGTTTTTTTACTGCAAGATTTCTTGTGCTGTTAAATTGGTGGTAATGAAGGTGGTACAGATTTAAACTGATATGACTGCTACAATAGCCATCACGAAATTCTTGTTGTCATTATTTGTTTGAGATGGCAGTTCATGCTGATTCCTTTCACCAAAGCTGCCAATGTATCTAGTGGAGAAAGAATCTATGACAGATTGTAACGTTGACTCTAGGAAAGCTAGTGCAAGCTTTCTCACCGACATTGACCAAGCCAGACTCTAGCTTATTTGGACTAATCACCAAGTGTCTTGTACGCCTTGTCTAGTTGGTATTCAATAGTAACAGTGCCAATCTGATGTTGGCATGACATTGTGCAGAGTAAATATTGTTGCTATTGCTCCAACCAAACCAGAAGTTGGATCATCATTGGGTGCCCACCAGAAGAATTTTGATGCCTCCTTGGGCATAAATGAATATGGTGCCAAGTTAACATGTGTTCACAAAAGCACCTAATGTGAAAATAATCTCACTGAATAATATCACAGGCAGTTTGAACACTTAAATTGAAAGGAAGAAATGGTCTTATCTTGAATTCTTGGAAATTCTTTTCAGCAAGTAGAGCACGAGTCCCTTCACTAGGCTCTTGTTTATAACAAGTTTGATTTTGAACATCACAAATATTATAGCATCCCGCCCAAACTCCCAATATAATGCAAAATAATAAGAGAAACAATCGCAACATTTATACATTATAGCATTTGGTACTTTTCTTTCTTGAAAACAATTCTCGAAACAGGTGGCGCCACATTTACTAACAATCTGAAAGGGAAATGTGTAGAGAGGCAAATCATACATCTCTTTGGATGTAATTTGCCTTTTTGTCCACAAAATGAGAAAATGTTAGATTTCAGATGTCCATTTTAAAAATATGAGCAGCATGGATCCCTAGTACTGTTACAGCAACGAGTTTAAAGATGGTCTCGACACAATATTTATTCTACAGGCTATTCCTGGACATAAATGGAAAGGGGAATAACTAAAAGAAAAATTAAAAATTACATCACATGGTTCGGAGTTTCATTCCTGGCTTTAGCTGTCTTGCACTTTGACCAAGAAGCTTGTTGATACTAGGGTCAGAAAGGAGGGTCAAGGTATCGAAAAAGAAATGTTTTTGCACAAAAACTTTAAATGCCCGTTAAGTTTGCGGAAGGCATGTGTTCGAGATGATTTGGGATCCATAATTGAGAGAGAAAAAACAGCATAGATTGTTGTTTTTGTGAAGGACTTGCATTTGTGCTACTATTAGATGCCTATAGATTTTGGGCTTGTTCCATCAAAGTTTATGCTTTTGTGGCTTGGCTGTTCTAGAGAAAATACCATGACCAAAAATTGTGGATGGCTTGCAGTTTAATAACAAACCAAGCTAAGATAATGGGGTCTAAATATAAATCTGATGACCTTGGCACAAATTATGTTTTCTACACATGCATATGACCTCGTGGTTTGACCAGATGTCCATGTTGATATCCTACGGAATGGAGTTTGGCCATACCTTTCTAGTTCTAGCATAGAGGAATATTAAATGTGGGGAGGACATAATACCATTCACAGAGAGTTTTATTATAAACATTGCTTATTTTGCTGTTGTTTTTGTGCAGTTTATTTTTTATATCCAAAAATTTTGGATTAATATATTTTTCTTTATTATTTATTTCCCTGTGATTTCATTTTGAAATTAGTGATACATTTGAAATAAAAGTCAAGTTGTAAACTAACTAGGCCGTTAATGGCGATTGAGATGAAATTAATTCTACAAAGATTGGGATCATCTGCAGTGTATCTTCATCAGATAGGAATTTAGATATGTAGTATCATGTGGAAACTCTAGTTTCAATTAAACAAACATTTTAAAAAATTCCTTGTATGAAAGTATCTTTTGTCATGTTTTGTGTACAAAACACCAAATTTTATTTGAGCAGGTTCCTGCTACAACTGCGGCAAGTCTGGTCATATTCAACGAGACTGCCCTGAACCACGAGAGAAATCTGTAGTTACCTGTTACAAATGTGGCGAAGAGGGACATTATGCACGAGAATGCTCCGATGATGGTGGCGGTGCTCGAAATGATGACAGAAAATGCTACAACTGCGGTCAATCAGGCCACCTGTCACGTGACTGCCCTGACGAGGGTGAGCCAAATAGAAGAAGTTGTTACAAGTAAGTGAAAATTCGCATATTTCACTATGAGCAAAATGATTATAATGGTCTTGTTTGGCTGGGGATTTTTTTGTTATTTGATGCCATAATGAGAATGATTTATGGCAAGAGACCTCAGAAATTTTGCTGCCAATTGGACTGCATGGCAAGACTAAATGTTTTTGCTTTTAAAAAATACCCTTTTTGCTAAAAAAAAACTTGTTTTTGTGCTTCCTATACTGGCTAGAGATTTGGTAAGGTTTGCAGATGTTCAGGTTTAAGGCATGGATTAGTCTGCAGTGTTATGTACATTTGCTAATAAGAAACAATAGTATCTGAGCAGTGTTAAATATTAAACTGCCGGTCAACTTTCAACAAAACAGTCGTCATATTACATTAAACTGAAAGTGATGGACATTTATATTTGGTTAAGAATTTTCATTCTTTGTTCAACTGATTGGAACTCTGGGTATCGTTGCCCTTCATCATACTAAAATTGGAACTTCCAGACTTGATCATGAAAAGGGAAGGGTAACAAAAGTGTGAAAAGGCAGTTTGATTCTTAAGGTGTGCAGCAACATCAATATGGTAATGCAAAAAAGTAAAATATAGATTGGAGTGCACCAAAATTTGGCCTAGCATTCAGCCATCAATCATTGTACATTCTGCTTTTCGCACAGTGGTGAGCTGCAAAATTTTACAGTTGAGAATGTGCACAAATGTTTGTATTGTTGCTTACAATTAAACTTTTGTACATGTACCATGTATTAATATAGTTACATAGTACATGTATGACATAAATTGTAAGCAAAGATACGAATACATGTGGCAGAACTGCTATAGCACTTGCAGCAGATTTAAGTTTTTGAGTACTAGAGTACCACCTACTTAAGTCCTGCATGCTGTAGCATTGTCTGTGAACTTGTTGAACATTACCTATCTTTCTCAGTTCGAGATCAGCAAATGACTGAAAGATTATTTCCTTTAATGTCTCCTTAGGTGATGAAAATTTGAAAAACTTGGTCACCAAGATTAACCAGCAGNCAAGAAGTCTGAACTGTTTTGAAAATGAATATTTACAATAGCCTGATTAAGGAAGACTGCCACAGCATCATATCATGACGAATATCGCAAAGTTTGTGTACATTAGTAAATTTGGCTGCAGATAAATTTACTTTGTAATCATTGTAAATAATAATATAGCTTTGTTACCAACAAAGTAGGAGTGATTGTTATATAATTATTCACTAATTTTTATTGCTCTTTTCCCTAATTGCGAGTTGAGAGGGTGGGTGTTTAAAAAAGTTAAGATAATGTTTAAAGAAGTTAAGATAATGCTTTGACACCAGGCATAAATATGGACTCTGACCAGATTGTCACAGGTGGCATCTCCAGTGTTCTTATCTCACATGCGACAGCATAGATTTTGATCAGACTTGAAAACTGGGGATCGTACAGATTGCTGTAAGTTGTAGCACAAGTGGAAAATGGTCATGATCTTGTGTACTGGAAATGTCTGAACTAGAGATTAGTAACATTTTGATAAGTGAATAAATTACGTCTTTATTTTCACTTGCAGATGTGGAGGGGACCATCTTGCCAGAGATTGCTCTGACAACAAGGACAAAGAAATTCTTTGCTACAATTGCAAGAAGGCAGGGCATATGGCACGTGACTGTCCAGAGTCTGCATAAAGGATGTCTGACGACCTTTAAATAAAGGCGCTAGCGCAACCAGAGTTACCTGGAAGTTCCGAATCTCCTTAGTACGTTTAGGCATAGTTTGTGACATTTACTGTACAACTTAGTTTAAGAGCCAAGATCATTTATGAATGTTGCACATTTGGCAAATTAATTATTTGGACAGCATATCTATTGGTCGAGTAGATTGGCCAAGGTCATTGCTTTGTAAATTAGTTGCCCTATAAATATGGCAACAAAATTGCTTTTTTTGTTACAGGATTTTGATTGGTTTGCATTTTACACACCTTGTATCATCAAACAAAATGTATGCATGCCAATTTAAAGTAAATAAATCGTTTCAATTTAGTGGAGTTGAACCGTCAGGTAACTTTGGTCAAGCTTTACTGACTTGAAGCTGAACAGCTCTTTTCAATTTATATCGATTATGTAGATAAATTTGTATTGTTGATTATTTTGCCTTTTTTTGGGATAATGGTCCCAGAGATGTCTTTATTTTCCTTTTGTCAAGTCTGCAGTTATTTGCAAATGCACAAGCAGAATTTGGCTTGATTGTGAGCACATGGGTTAAAAATAAAAGAACTTTACAATTTCATGGTTGCGTTTGGAAATTAAATAATTGTAAGGAAAATATAGTTTGAGACATTTTCCTTTAAATAAATCTGTTATTATTAGTCTAAAAGGAACATGCCATTCCTTTATAATAAATACTGTACATTTGTTTGATGTAAAAAATAAAGAGCAAATAACTGTTTCATTAAAGAAATCTGGGCTTGTGCATATGGCATGTTAACAAGGCATTTTCTTTCTTTAAGCAGTATTGTAATGTTTGTTTTAATTAGAACAACCTTTATCTCATGGTGGTGTTGTTGAGTGTAATTTCTTGTTACAATGTGTAACTATGGAGGCAGTTAATTTACAGTTCAGAACATGAGGATTCTACTCTTCAATAAAATTGGTATATAAAGTTTCAGTTGAGGAGGTGAAACATCAGAATGGAAATGTAATATATATATATATATATATTTGGATTAATTTGAATAGGTGTTAGCAAGAGATCAAGTAGGCTAGAAAATTTTGAAACTCATTTTAAATAGTTTTAGCTCATAAATAACTATTGGATGAATGAAGTCCCATAATTTTGGAACTGTAAATCAAGTGTGCTCGAAGTCCTTCAGACAGTGATGCAGGTTTTTCAAAAGTTAATTCTAGAGATCTCATTGATGGTTACTTGAATTTTCCAGGTAGGCTTGTTGCTTTTGGGTAAAGAAAACAAAAATGATTGCTAAGCAACAGAGGGGAAAAGTAGAAAATGCCAGCAGTTGGTTTTGCTAAAATGTTGCGCACTAGGCAGAAAAAAAGTAATGTGTTCAGACATTGACACAATTTTTTGCATGTTTAGAACTCGGAAGTCACAGTTGCTTCAAAGTATTGTCAATGAGTATACTCAGATGTTTGACCTTAGTTTGTGTCCTTGCTATGTATTCGCCACCCTTTTCCTCAAATGTTAATTTTGTCTCAAGCACACTTTTTTTGTTGTTAATCATGTACATTTTTTAATGGGGTATCTTCTTGAGTAAATGTATATGTTTATCAGAATGTAAGGGCCGAATACAAACTGAGACACAAGTAACATTGAGTCTTTAGGGTGGGTACTGTTGATCTGGATCATGTTTATCATAATATTTTGGAGTCTTGATTGCCGAGTTCAAATCCTGTTAAAATTAATAACAGGAACGCAAACAAAGGTAGATGAACAAGTTTTCATTACAGCTTATATATCTATGTATTCATTCATATTCATGCAGAAGCCAGGATTTGGTTTTAAATTAATCATTAAGTTATTGGAGAATCGCATTCATTAGAGAAAAGGGATTGATCAGCAAGATATCTTGTGCAACATTTTTGATAATCTAACCAATTTTTTCAATATGTCTGTGATAAGTTTCTCAGTCACGAGTGTGATGTCTTGAGATGGCAGAATGGAAGCACTTGCAGTCAACAATGCTGAGAAATCGGATTTTTTTTTTCAATTTGTGCATCTTGATTTGCCTATTTACCAGTTTTGTCGTAGTTTATCTTCAGGAAACATTAGCAAGTTGAGAACATTGCCATTTTTTAGTGGCCTTGAAGAAGAAAGGGAAATGCTTTAATTTACAGGACATAGTATACATTGATCCTTTAAACCTAGAGGTAAATGTGCATTTCAGCAGTAGCCATTATATAGGACTTTTTGCAGAATTTGGATGGTTTGAAAGCACTTTAAGGGTGTAGGTTTAATCCAAACTGTTTCAAGTGCTCCAAGGACTGTTCTGGTTGAATTGCCTTTGATTGTGATGGGATCTTTAATCTGTTTAGAGGCAGCAATGTCCCCCTTACTATAATTGAAGAACATTCCTTGTGTAACCTTGAACAATTCTACTTCGTAAAACTATCTAGATCTAAGTTGGACACTTGATTTTGTTTCATTACAGATGTGCATGCTCTTATCTGAGAGATTGTGTGCATCACTGAAATCAAACTTTCGATTAATGGCAGAAGTTCTGGAGGTGCAATTTTTCATCACATTCATTTTTGATGGTGCACATTGTTCAATGTCGAGTATGTCATACATTTGTGAAATTTCCAGTTTTATGCACAGCTCTAATTGTTTGGGGCTGTGTAGCTGCAGTGGTTATTGTGCCGATGTCTTGGCTAGAAGAGTGCAGGTTGAAATCCTACCAGAACAGTCTACCACTGTGGTGTGTTGTTGGGCAAAGACTGGAATTGCCCAAGCAGGATATAACCTTTGCTGCGTTGATGTACTGTTAAATACTGGTTGGTCATTTGAGTTGGGATATTTCAGAATTAAATGGGGGTGGGCACATGAAATGAGGCAAATTGAGTCGGTTTGGGGTGTATTAATTATGCACATTTTAATGTTGTCAAATTGTGGTGGACATATTTATAGAAAAGGCGTACTTTAGATTCCCTACTCCATTCCACCCACCCCCTTTGGATAAATTTTTTTTCCCGAGAACGATGCATAAGGGAAATCTGAATAGTTGTTTTGTAGTTTGTGCAAGATATTAATGCGTGTTTTCTTTTGGAGGAGAAAAGGTATGAAAAATGTCTTGCAAGGAGGAGTTACAAAATGTCGACTTTCAGTTCATTAGGAAGGAGTTTTTTTTTTTTTAAAGAAATCTTAGTGGTCCAATATTTTAAATACGGTATCTAAACTAGATGATTATTTAAAATGTTTCATCACTATATCATCATCCCAGAATTTAGATGTCAAAAGATTGTAGGAAAACTTTAAGGTGACATAAGAATCATTCATTTTCCCATGTATTATATAGTTTCTCATGACAAAATTTGACTCTAAATACTGGGATGGGCATATACCACATTCATCCATGTACAACATGAACCCATTTGTGAACAGTATAGCCACAGGTTTGCCATTGTTTGATGACAGATTTGGCATGATGCTTGGTTTCATATTGTACATGAACTAATATGTAGGTGAGGGATGGAGGAGTTTTCACTCAAAAGGCAGCTAATCAAGAGATAGAGGTGAGTTTGTAAATAGTACATAAAATAAATCCTTTTTAAACTTTATGCTTGATACTAGATTTATACACAACTTGAATAATGCCCAATTTGGTACTATAATTGGGTATTGTAACAGTTACATGAAAGCTGGAGCGTTGGATTTTTTAATTCTTTTCATTACTCATCTTTTATAAGATCTTAGATTTTGGGGGAAAAAATGCTTTGCAGCTGACAAATAGTCGGTCATAGGGAAAATGTTCAATTTAATTCAAAAAAGATAATTATAGACTGATCACAAAAATTGTAATGAATTTGTATGCAAAGATGCCAACCATTTTAAGATTCTTAATAATAATCAATTTAAGGTAAACCTTCCCAGATTGACAAAATTGTGAAGTAGACAATGTTTAAAATCTTAAAAAATGCCCATACCAAATCAACCATACAGCTAAATGCTGAATTGGTGGAAAATTTAATAGAGATGCCTAGATCACTGGTAATTGTATTTGGTCTGCAATTTCAAAAGTTTTTTTTTTTAGTCTGGAATTTGGGAATGGATAGCCATTGCAAACTCCTCTGTGAAGGTTCAAAGGAATATGCAGTTTGATTGTGGCAAACATGGCATCCGTATTGGCTGTACCAAGATGTGAAAAGTATGTTCTTGGGTTGGCATCTCAATATACAAATTTTAAAGAGGACTGTTCATTGTATATTGCTAAATACACCTTGGCATAAATTTTGTTAATGGGCTAAAATACTGCAAAAAATAAAAACTGAAAAGCTATTGTCTTGTTGTTTTTAAAATGGTAAATCATGCATGTGATACTAGACTTGTTGTTGATTTCCTTGCAGGTTGGAAGGCGATCTCTTGAATGCTACTTGTCACGAAGTTACCTGTTTCAATATAAAATGATTAAAATTGATTTCAAGTCACATGTACGAGTATTCAGCAGCAGTATACAACTTTATTCAGCCGTTCACCCTTGGAGTGCTTGTAGCAATGGTAGAAACATTGTAGCCCTTGCTGCACACATTTGTTTAAGTTTACTATTTGGTTTATTGGGCTTGACAAGATTGGTTGTTAAACTAAATTTCTTTGGGATATTTGGCCTTGTAGTGTAAGCAGTGTCGAAGTTTAACAATCTCGATGATCATAGTAAAGAATGCAATTTTTAAAATTAGTATATCAGATTATTGGAGGTGGGAAAGTGTAAATGAAATAAACTGCGATTTTGATGCAAAAATTGCATTAAATACAAATCCAATGTTGGATGGACAAAAACGGTTGGCATGCTGGGTAGCCACTTAATAATCTGCTGTATTTTAAAATTAGAAAAGGCAATAAAAGTAGAGTGCACTGATTCTTTTCTCATCACAATTTAGCTCAGCAGGATCATGTGCTACAAAACCATTTAGCCCAAGCATAAAGGTTTAAGATGGATATTTACATATTACATAAATTATTGAACTTAAGCCGTTTCTGCTTTCACTGTTATTGTTCTATCACCTTCCCCCATTGAACAAGAAAAAAATTTTTTTTTTTAAATCTGTTTGAACGTGTATACTATGGCATTAATGAACTTTAAATCTTCTGTAGTCTGTAGTGTGCAAATTTAAGTTAACTTGTGCAGAGTTTGTGTTTGAGAAAGAGCAGGATTGGCCAGAAGAAACTACGGGTGATAAATAAAAAGGATTTCTAAGTACAGAGCAATATTCATACACAGATAAGAAACAGTTATTGTTGTAGGGTTTAACACAATTTTCAGCACAAGACAGGCTATACATGGCGGCCATTATAACTGGTGGAGGAAGAATGACTGACATGCGAGAAGCTACAGGCAAGCTTTCTAGCGTACCCACATATGCCAAACCCAAGACATCGAATCCACACAAACAAGGATGAGATGGCAGAGATCCGTAACTGAGAGCGCTCTAGACTACTTAGCCATTAGGAAGCAGATTCAGCCAAGAATCAATAAACAGATGAATGCTTTTACGAGTAGAAGCAAAATTATTTTAAAGACTTGTTTCATTAGGGGTCTTGCTACATTGCAGAGGACGTCTTGACTCTATACCACTTCCTAACATACCACCCAAGAATCCACAGTTGGCCTATATATATATATATATGCACTGCAAGTTAACTCTGGTGAAACTGAAATTTCTGGATCCATCTATGCGAACTAAGTACAACCTGAGGTTTCGTGCACATCAGAGTGGTATGCCATCACTATGTATAGGATGTGCTCATCCCAGTCTCTTTGTCATTCTCCGACGAAAGCAGATAGCAAGCTCTCTAGCCTTCGGTTCATCCTTTGCACTATGCTATCGCATGGTACGGACTAGTCAGTTTTCTCGACTCCCAATGAGTCTACACATTTTGCGAAAGAGTTCCCTGTTGAACTGTCGGTCTTGAATTGTGTGAATCTTGTCATGGCACGCCAAACCGTGTGACGACTTACTCTATCAGTTTAGTGACAACTGTAGCTTCCTGACGTAGCATTGGTAATATCTCGGTCCATTTTGTAAAGTCGGCTATCACGAGAATATACAAACATTTCAATTTTCGGTCTTCAGAAGTGGCTCTAAGATGTCAACAGCTATGCGTTCCTTTGGAATCCCTGGGGACTTTAGTTTCGCACAGGCCTTACATCTCTTGCACTACATTTCGAACATCTTTCTAATGTCTGATCTAGTAACTCTCTTCTAAGAGTTTATCTGATGCAAAGGCGTCTACCCTTTAGCAAGTCGTGTGACATGCGTAGAATATCATTTCTTTTCTCTTGGAACAATTACCTTGACTGAATTTCTCCACCGTCGTGCGACTCTCATCTGCAACAGTATGGTGTTCTTGATCTCTAGCTGGTGCCACTGACTAGAGGTTTTTCACCAGCACGCTATATATGCCAACATCTTCCCATGGTGGTTGTTTCTTGCTTTCCACTCAGCTCATCACAACTGCGAGATCCTGGTCAGATTTCTAAGCTTTGGTGAATTCATCGCTACCACAAGACGTCTAAATCACAGCTACTGGCGTATCAGTAGCAACGCTCCATTCCATGTCCGTTCTAAACTAGTCGGTACTCGAAGCTGCGACTCCTACTTTGAAGACAATAAACGGTCGCACTCCCCTCCAAGTCTACAACTTCTGACTTATTCTAAGACTGCTATGTTTGCCCCAGCATAGTTTCTGGCTTTGTGCAGTTGCATTCAGCATCAGCAAAGGCAGATTCCCTTCACCATATCAGACTAACGTTCTGGAGACTTAAGATGTTGTGGCGCTCTCCAAACTTCTTATACTAACCTATCACTCCAATTTTTGCTGAAGAAGACAGCTTGTCAAGTTTTCCTGAAATGATCATTTCGTGCATTGCAGAAACGTTCACAGTCTCGGCGACAATTATTCTGTCGCATCCTAGTTATCCTTTAAACACACAAGGTAAATTCTCCGTGTCGATGGAAAGGCGACTCTTCTTAACATCTAGTAGATTTAATTTAATTTGAGAAAATCTAATCAGAGTATTCCCTGTTGGAATGTCGGCAACCAGCATTTTATTACGTCGACGAGCACCATGTAGGCTTATTTCAGGAAGACTTCCCATCGACCGACATGGGTCTGCCGTCTGCGAGATTGACTTTACCTTTCACAGGAATCGGGTTTGGTCTTTTCTCCAATTTAATCCTCCAAAAGACGTCAAGATAGAATAGTTATTGTAGCACCCGTATCAATCGGGAGAACGACAGCAGTTCTCTGAATGGTATGAGCTATATACTATCAGATGTCAGCATCAAACGATTGGTTTCCAAGTCGATAAGTAAATTTGTTCCTCTTGCGCCTCTGCCTCTTCGTTCTTGTATCTCATGCGACTCGTCAAATGTGGGGATCTGTTGCTAATTACTGTTACATGACTTCTTAGAAAGGGCAGTCTTTTTATTTAAATGTATCAGCTGGCCAATTCCGTCACAAGTTCGTCGTTTTCTGCGTCGCTCTGGAACTTTCCTCAGTTGCTTGGTACTCCTTACTTTTGTCACAAGTGCAGCGACCAATAACATCGCTCCATCATTTGCTCTCAGTTCTCTGATCGCTGACTCTTGTTCCTCTTCCTGCATGTCTTTTCCCTCCCTGTCGTAGTTAAGTTCTAGCGAACGCTTCTAAGTCGACAGTTATATGTACTGCATCGATAATCGTATACGGCCTAGACTGTTGTGCCTTTAAACACGCGTCAGAATCGTCCAGGACATCAATTGTTCTTTAGCGAGTGTAAAAACAAAAAAAACAAAAAAAACATCTGGTTAAGCTATAGTAACAAGCCGACGTTTAGCCTACACAAGCTCTGGTAAGGATTCTCCATTCTTGCGAATCCTACTAATCACCTGTATAACTCGGTATGGTTCGTGGGTTCGAATCTCTGCTTCAGAGCATAAACTAATTCCGCGTACGACTATTTCACATGCACTACTAGCAATTGCTGTGCTTGACCTCTGTGCCACACCTAAATAGTTTTTCTTCCTCTGACCAAGAATTTGGAGTCGAGCATATGTCGTCCCATCGTACGACATCAGAGTCAAGACCGGTCGCTTCAAGGTTCTCCGTGGAAGATCAGTCACCTCATCGCTTCCCTTGCTCTCAGATCTCGATCTGTCTTTGAGAGCTGCCTGCACAGAATCCCTTGTCGCTGATGTATGTTGTATCGGTCATCTACTTGGTCTTTGGCGACTGGTGTCGATATCGCCTGTCCACTAAAGTGAATCTGTCGTCTTGGGGAGATTTTTTTCTCTCTCGACGACTCCCTTCGTCGTCTTTGCACCCATAGCCCCTCTTCTCGCGGTTAGTATATTCTCGAAATCTTCTCATTCCTTTGTCAAGTGCCGAAACTCGTCTTCCAAAGGAATTGCTGTCTTTACCAACATTTCGGGTTTAAGCATCCAGTCGATTAATAGTGACCCCCCGTAAACCATCTTCATTTCATCTTCTACTTCTCGACCTCTCCCACCACTGACCACCAGTTTGTACACCGCCCAGAGTCTCGCAATTTCGTTTTTTTTTTTGGATATGTCTTGTATTTGTAGTGATACCCTGCTGAATCTGAGGTCTGGCACTCCAGAGTGTGACAGATTTCTACCTTAGCGTGACACTGTGTCTTATTCCTGTCTTCTTGTGTGTCGCCGACTGGGTCTCAGACTTGTCGTAGGGTTGCAGTCATGGTTGCCGACTGGGTCGCAGACTTACTGCAGGGCCGCTGACTGGTCACAGACTTGTCGCAGTCTCGGTCGCAGAATTGTAGTAGAGTCGCCGACTGGTCCAAGACTTTTCGCAGTCGCCGACTGGGTCTTCTGGTTGCCTACTTGGCCGCCCACTGGGTCTCAGGGTCACCGACTGGTCTTTCTCTGATCGTCGCAGAGTCACCGACTAGTATTCCTTGCCGACCTATCACAGGGTCGTCGGCTGGTCGTAGTCACCGACTGGGACTTTTTTCTGGTCGCAGGGCTGGAGAGAGAGAACAAACATCAAAAACCTGTATTATTACCGCTAAACCTCTGCGTTTCTTGAACGAGCCTTGTAGTGCTGGACTTTTCGTTGACGAAAGACTTTGTCTATTCTTTTCTGATTCCTTAGCCTGGCTCTGTCCAAGGAAATACAACCAAGTGTGCTTTCTCTGGTGGGGTGGTAATACTGCTACACTGCAGGGGATGTCTTCACTCTATACTGCTTCCTAACACACCACCAAAGAAGCCAAAGTTGATTTCCCCAATATATATACATATATATATGTATTTATGTATACATATATATATATGTAT
>QKMX01072212.1:0-10453 GCA_003401595.1 Venustaconcha ellipsiformis | reverse complement strand
GTAGTAGTAATAGTAGTAGTAGTAGTAGTAGTAGTATCAAATGACTGGTGATGTTTAGTTTGTCGAAAATTTAAATGTTGAAGAACTGACACCTAATATGGTGACAATAGATGCCTTGAAATTTCTGCTATTGTAACTCCTAGATGGACGTTAATGTTGACATTTTTGAAATATTGGACATTCTTGCCAGCAGTTTAGAATCTTTCTCTCAGAAACACATTTAGCTTTCATCATATTTCTATATAGGTTTTGAATGTTTTGAGAATGTTCTAGGAAGGTTATTTTATTACTTTAAACAACATTACCACAAGTTCACCAAATCACGTTGTCACAGAGTTATATGACAACGTTTCCACAACATTAATGCAACATTGCTGCAACGTTGTTGCAACATGGAATTGTTAGCATGGATCCTATCTCAGCTAACCAGGTCTAAAATTGCTATTACGATTCTACTGATGCGTTAAAATGTGTTATCTCTCTCTCTCACTTTGTTTATATATATATTAACAGAAATTATTGTTTTCAATGGAGTTATCAAATCTGTTTCAATATGGCTAGCATGCAGATGAGATCATACGTCTATATGTACTTTCTGTTTATTAGCACAATCTCTTTTACCTGCAAATCTCGCATATGTTTCATATACATCTTGTTGATACCTGCTTCATGCGTGCTGCATTAATTTCACCTAGATGCATGTCATAATAGGCATTTTGTATCAAAGGCTTGACCACACTGCTGTAATTTGAGTCCAATCACATTGCCTTGTGCGCCTATCGCGACCAGATTGCTATGTATATGTATATTTTTTTAACTCCTGTCACAGGATTTCATCTAATTTTTAAAACAACTTTTGTTCAAGGTAGTCATTTGCACAGAATATCTTTTGATATATTTTGTCTACATGACAAGACCCTCTTAAGAAAGCAAATTAAACATAATCTATAAACAGATGTTTGCATATGCGTTGAAAAGTATTAATAATAAACTTAATAATATAAGATTAAATGATACCATTAACTTAATTTGTCAATGGCTGATGAGGTTTCCATGTTTCTGAAAGAATTCAGTAACTTCACATTTTTGGGTTTAGGACAGATGCATAGACAGATATAAGCAAATGAGTAGTAAGGTCCGTCAAGTAGGGTCCCTTGCGTAATATATCCGCAATAGATGCGGTATATAAAGAGAACAATAAATAGCCAGTTTCATTCCAATTATTATGTCATTCTTATTTTCTTCTCTTTCTGTCGTACGTCTGCAGACGTGGTTTATATTGTTATGTTGTACTAGGATATTTCTACGAGGGGAAAAACATTTGTTGTGATTGTTCAGTGGAAATACAATGTGCCATTTATTATTTAAACTATAATATTATTCTTGATATATGATAAAATATTTGAATGAATTATTGACATCGCCACCTTAGAAGACGAGTACATTTCAGGTTATGGAATTTACAAGGAAATATTAATTTTTTAACTTATCTCCTTAATCATATCCTCGAGTGACTCTTTGGAACAAATTATGCATGGGTTAAAATTTACTGCTCATGCGCTTTTGAAATTGTAGTTCCACCACGATGTTTCCTTTCGACAATGGAATACTGTGCACCAGATCCCCTTTAATGACAATGTTGACACTATCAAAATACAACAAATTGATATGAATACAGGGACGATGTACAAATTCACGGTGAACCTGATGCTCGTTTCCACCATCAAGGTAAGGAGCAATAGCGGAATCACTTGAAAAAGAATGACTCCACCACATGGGAGTATGCAGAATTCAAACTATATCTGTCCTTCGTATTCAGGAGTGTGGCGTAGCTCGTTGTTGTTGATGTGCTTCGAATTCGGTGCTACTTATGTTTCCACTCTGAATATCAAATAAACCGGGAGTAAAAAGTGATAGACAAATTTTTGGCATCGGAACAAATCATACTTAGACTACAACCTACTTTATGGTAATCAGTCCGTTTAGTTTTATTTAGAGGTTTGCCAAACTGAACGTTGAAAATAGCGGAAATTATTTCAAATAGAAGTGAAACACTAATTTAATTTTCTGAAAGAATTTTCATGACAAAGTTATTCATATGAGCATTGGCTTGCGATGGTCTTTTGGATTAACAAAAGACAGGATAATTTTTTTCCAAATTATCTTGTTCGTTGAGGATTTCGACGGTTAATGTAGTTTGGTTTCCAGGGACATTCCAAACGTGCGTAATATGAATGATTTCAACCAAATATACTTTGCGATAAGCTTTGTGATCCAATTGTATGGCCTGAGGTAATGTGACCTTGCAAACAAATAAGGTGCTGTTGAGGAACACATCCATTCAACTGTCACTGGGTAAAGTTAAATAAAATTGTTTATTCATAATTCAATAGTTCTGCTTTCCGAGGAGTCAGCCGATTTAAAAGGAGAATGATTGTCCAAATGTTCCAAAAAGAAGAATGTTTCTGCTTCCGCTCTTTTTTGTGTTGGTGGCAAGGCCATCATTGTTCACTAAAGGAATGGAAAGACAAAGACTGATGCAACTGTTGATAGAAATCATCCACAATTGTTTACCACCTTGTATGCAAATTCAGCTTGGCGATTCGAGGTCTGATGACACAAAACACCACAAAGATTTGGAAGACAAAGATGATTTGACTTTTTAGGTACACGTTCTCTATACCACACTTATGAGGTTTGATTTAGTGGCTTCTGAAGAGAAACATTACGAGGAGTGGTAGCTACTCTGTTCAAGGACATTATGGTCATCTCTATTTGTTTTGTGATTGTAAAGCGGCATTCCTAGAATCAAATCAAGGTAGATATCCATTCCAACGCACTTTCACTTCTTCCAGTCGACGTTTACCTACTTTATGCATTATTTGATCGAGAATGTTTTCAATATCTTACATGTCATTTTCCTTTCTATGTAGCTCCTTGTAACTCTAGCTAGTAAACATTTCTTTCTAACATTTCACTTTTCATGTCTTCTAATTCAAAGACGGGAGGATCACAGACATGTACTGGTCCAATGACACGAAACAATTAGGTTTTCCACTTAGGTAAAATATCCTTTGTCGAAGGTGCGTTTGGCAATGCGTACCCAGTCAACCATCTTCAACAATCCATATTATTTTGGGATCAATAGGTGAGATACCAAACAATCGATCAAACACTGCCAGATCGTTGTCTAATGCTACGAAAGCACGACTGATTTTATGATTAATGAGATGTGGTAATACGTCGATGTACTTTAGAGCATGATGACGTGTACAATATTTCCACATGCGTTATTTTGTAAGTGTGCTGAAAACTATCCACGACACTGCATTTCATTTCGGCATTCTCTGTTGAGAAATAAATAAATATCTGTCATTTTAATTGTTTTGAAAACATTGACTAAGTTTCCGTTGCATCTATTCTGCTTCACACTGGAGAGGGTGATGATCGCTTTTCTTCAAAACCAGTTTAAAGGCTCTTACTAACACCGAGGCCGTTTAAGTAGTCAAAGGAATGACCAAACTGATTTGGAGAAAACGTTGAAAACACAAAGCAAATACTCGTAACAACTATGGTATGATGCCAAATTAAAGACATCAACTAAATCCTGTTGATGATCGATTCGCGTTCGTTTGACTGTGGAAAGTTTTGTAGATTGTGTTTGTGTAAAATGTACATCGCCTGTTCATGTAAACATCTTCACAGTTCTGGTAAACAGGATAGTTTTTGAACAACTCCCCCTTAATCTGCAGCATGGGCAGGATTGTACTAAATGCTAGCTGAAAGGGTTTCCATGAAGATGTTTCCCATTACGTCACCCAATGGTCACCGATACTAATCGTAGAGTCGTATGATGTGGAAGAGGTTGGCTGATGTGTCCGATGAGCCACATGAGTAAGAATTGATGGGTTTAAAGGGTGACATGTTTCACCTCTCTTCTTTCACTTATGTCTTTCTCTCTTTCTTTTTCTACTGCCGAAGATTACATTGACCATTTGGCCCAAGTGTTTATTTCTTCTCGTCTGGGTGTAAGGGAAAGTGTCAAACAGGAAGTGGATGTTATCGAATCCGGCATCGCAGCAGACAGAGATTGAAACACTTTTGATGTGTCTTATTGCATTCTATTTGCCATGTCTGTGCTGTTACTTGGGGATTATTTTTCATGAGCGTCTTAAAATCTCACAGAGCTGTTTTATCAAACGATTTCATGTGAAAGAGTTGAAGACGTTGCAAGACTGATTTTTCTTTTCAGTTTTGTTGCTTCTGATAAAGAGTTCGATATTTCGACGACTGTAATTATTGTAACTGTGGCATCTCCGTGTGATTAGGATTCGGATTTAGGTTCATCCAAATATTTTGGCCATTTCTCTTTGAATGGCTGGAATCGACTTTTCAATTACAATTGTCATGCAAAAAACAACATGAAAGGTGTATTGTTCTTTATTCTTCTTTGACGTCTTATTTCGATAATATGCGGTTCAGTCTACATATTCATGGATGATATCCATATGGTGGTACAAGAACGGCTTTAATTGGACCAGTGAAACAGAACAGTTGTGCCACATTGTTTTGCTAGTAGAGCGGCAAGATATGCGGTAACGTACGTTATTGCTTTCCACGGTCGCAGGAACGGCATAGCTTTTTGATCGTAGCAATCGTGGAGCGACAAGTCCGTCCTACATAGATGATGCCACAAGGTACGGGATTAATATGATCGCAAGGCACATCATCACTATAGTTCCTCATTGGACATGAAGACTATGTTGAGACCCTCTTACTGTGGTAAGTTCATCAGTAATTGAGAAAGTGTGCTGAACTCAAAATCGCAAGTGGAGAAGTTCATGTCTGCCTACTACCTCGCTTGTTCCAGTATTGAATGATTCATTTTTCTCGATTGGAGTTTGCATTCGCAATGAAATGGAGTCCTTGGAAGCATTCTTTCTTTTACACAACAGCTCGATGTGTGCGTACGATAGCGTATTGTGGTCTGGAAGTCGAACACGTTTCTGGTACACAATTTGCTAGACTTTTCTAAAGGGCGACTAACTATATGGTAGATTTGTCCAGATCCAATGTGGACAAGCGAAAGTCTTGATGATATATTCAAGACAAAGTTTACTACTTAACAAGCTCTATAGTTAAGTGTCAGCCCTTAGACTTTGCACTTCGTACGAATGTAAATCACTTTGAAGGATTTAAGAAACATCTGCTTGATATATCAGAGTGCACCCGAACTAGCTCATAATGCAGTTGTAGAGCACGTCTTTCGAATTTAATTTAAAAAGCGAAAGAAAACAAGAAACTCGAAGTAATCAAACATAAATAGTGGAAAATAAGCAGATGAAAAACTATTAAAACGTAATTTTATTCAAATTATAATATTTAATCTCTAACTGTATTATAAACATTTACTCAAACCAACGAGTGATAATTGCCATATTATTTCAACAAATAAGCTCCATATCTGAATGTTAAAATCACAACTCCTAATTCTGCACTCCCAAGTCTGTGCTTAGAGGCATAAACTTTCATGCTGTTGTGTGCGTATAACCCAGGATCAATAGCCAATACTTTTAATTATCAATCCTCATCAACAAAATCTTAAACTCCAGATATATATTTTGGCTCAGTGTTATCCTACGCAGAGATTATGACTCCCCACCCCACATAATGAACATGATTTTCAAGCTCCAACACTATACCAACGAAATCAATCACAAAATAGTAAGTTTTAGTTTAAATGTTATTGGGCACTTTTCTAATAATGTGTAATAGATTGGATGCTATATTACACAAACAACAGTAGTATCACTTTTTTAGTTGCATAATAATTAAAGTTTAATAAGTTAAAATAAAAAATGTATGGCTGAATAGCATTAATAAATATATAACGTTGTCTGTAAACACTCCACCAGTACGAATTTATTACAACTAGCACCAATTGGTATGACTACATGTGATAACGATAAAGGGTTTGGAAAATATGACATATTTTATCTTGAATAAATATCATACATGCGTAATGTGTGAAAACAAACATGAAGGTGTTACACGTCCAACTTTTTCATTGTATACTCTACGCCGAAAGAAAAAGGACACAGTAAATTATCATTAGTAGCTGGCTATGATACCGCCTTCAATGTGATCTAATTCTGTTCGTCTAAAATATGTCGCTAGATTTCTTTTCGGCTGAATTTACATCTTTATTGTCTTTATTTTATATCTTTATTATCAGTTTTATTGCAATTTTAATTTACACAGGGAATGTATTAAAACTTTGACCTATCTTGTGTTATAATCTTGTACACATTTGTATAAGAGTTAAATATTTTAGAGAAATATAATTTTGTTTAGAATGTAACTTTACGACCTCAAGTGTTGTGAAGAAAAGCACTTACTGTTTTTTGTGCTCGGTCCAAGTAACTTACGTAAGGTATCAAAGTAGTTTTGAAATAATACGATTGTCTTGGTCTGCAATTAACGTTGGTGGTGATTTGTTGAGATTATGGTAGTGATGACACCGGTCTTGACATAAAGCAGGATATTGTCAATAAACAAAACTACAAAATGTAGTACCCCAAGTAGCTATATACTATTATTAGAGATTAGCTTCTTACACTTATGAAACTTTGTAACAAATTGTCTTTAAAGTTCTGCCCATACAGTGGATGCATTGTCAACCTTATTTGACTTGACATGTGTTACCGTTGATTACTTTGTACCGGCTGTTTTATTGTATACATAATGGTATCATGGCGTGATACTTTAAATATTGTTTGATATTAAACTGTCAACTACACGTCGATATGATATGATTAATATAGTGGGACGATATAGCGACAATGGGGAAAATACATTACAGACCTCTGGGACTGTATAGCGACACGATTTTTTCGAACAAAATGGCACACCATGGGCCTGTATAGCGACAATGGGAATTTTGTATTAGTGACTAGCACACCCTGGACCGGTATCACAACAAGAGGAATGTCCGGTGGCATGACGTCACTGTACTGGACACTGTCAACACTAATAATGTACAAGTACTGAGACGTCAAGCGTTCATGTTAGTGAATATAGTAATGTATGTTTTATAGCTTATAGTACTATACAATTAATTTTTGTTTTGCAAACATTTTTTTGTTTAGGAAATATAAAAATGAAAATTCTTTTCGTGGCATTGGAAGTAGCTCTGAAAATGGCCTTTGTCTTCTTCTTCTAATTTCTCTTTTTTCCACCATGTCCTGATTTTCTCCAAAATTTATTTCTTCTTCTTATTTTCTTCTTCTTCGTCTGGCATCCTGTCTGGATGACCCAGAGCTCTAAATTTCTCTTGGATTTGGATCCAATTCTGATTTAGTTTTTCAAAGTCTTCTTTCTGTTTTCCTCCTCCTTTTTCTTTTTTCTCTAGTTTTTTCTTTTCTCCAGGTCTCTTTTATCTTTTCCCCTCCTCTTGTATCACCTTTCTCATCATCTTTTCTACTTTATTTAATGTCTTTTCCCCAATCAACAAAGGACAACTCTGTCAAATATATAACGTCTTCTAGAAAGTAGCTCACTTCAATAACAATATCAAATGCCTTCTTCAAAGTTCCGACTCTGACATACTTAGGATTAAGAAAGCCTCTTAACTTTGCCACTTCTTCATCTGTCACGTCTAGCACTTGATCTTTGGTGAAGTTCAGTCTGTTAACTTGTCTGGTTACAATATCTTTTGTAACCGGATACCTCCATTCTTTTTCAATCTATTCTACCACATATATAACATCCATCATCCAATAATACACATCTTTTAGCTGATTAAAAGGTTCCATCTTGTATTCTCTGTAGAATGGGACGAACGGTGAACGCTATGCATTTATATACTTCAAGCATGGACGTGAAGGAAAACGTCACTTACACTCAATTTACATAGGATATACTATCCTTTCCAACGAAACGAGAAAGCATAAAACACACACAAATATATTATCTTCACCAACAAAACGAGCAAGCATAAAACACGCAAATATTTTATCTTCACCAACGAAACAAGCAAGCATTGAACATTTTATATACTATTCACACCAAAGAACGAGCAAGCATAAAACACACAATATACTATCTACACTAACGATACGAGCAAGCATAAAACACACCAATATCCTGTCCACAACAATTAAACGAACAAGCATAAAACACATACTAATGTACTATCCTCAGAAACGGATGAGAAAAAAAACCCACAAACATCTTATTCACACCAACGCAATCAAACACACACACACATCACTAAAGACGTGAGTGTTTATAATCACACTAATTTACCCGCACACATATTGGCATATTGAATAGTCTCTCTTTTCTATAAATCTGGTTAGCCCTGAGAAGGGATGTTTTTGAGAACTCCAAATGCCCTGGTTAATGCTGGCGTCGTCCTGGTCTGACACCACACACGCAACGTCTGCTCCAGCCCTGCTCCCAATGTATGCTTGTGGATGGGAGCGCAGAGAGAAGTTGATTGGCTTCACTCTCCCAGTCTTCCGTCTCTGGGATAGTGAAGGGTTGTTGTTCCTACTGTCTTCTGTGCCAGACCCGGGGAAAAATACCTGACCTCCTTACTTCCTGTCGTACTGGTAGTGACTGTGGCTGAAGTTGTTGTGCTGATATTTGTTGTGGAGGCGTTGGTGTCCTCACCTCATGTTTAACCTCACAATGTTGTCTTACCATGAGGTGAGGGAGGATCAATCTTTTCTTTTCTTTATCCTCTTCTTTCTTCTTTTTCCTCCTCTTCCTTAAGTCTGTCACTTTCTGCAATGGTCTCTATGGTCAGCTCATCCAGGAGTCGTCTGGCATACTCTACATTCATTTGAAGTTCAAGCAATTTAGCAATTCTACTATTCATTTTTAATGTTGACGAGTCAACAGTGGGTAGCTAGACTGACGATTGTAACGAATTATTTTCTTGGAGCACGGACATGATGGAAAACATCCCCTAGCACCCAAACTTACCATCATATGAAACGCGCGGCCTTAAAAGAAGCACTCACGTTGACTTTTTTGACTTACAAACATGAGACAGATAGGTTTTGGACAAGACAGAGAAACGAAATGCTTATATAGACATTTATATTTTTAACACAGAAACAAATATTGTTTTTGCTGGCCAAAGAAGCCAAGTGCTTATAGACACAGTTCTTTTTTCTCTAACTACAATTTTGGCAAATGGAATGGATATGTATTTTCGAGAGTATTGGTTAGACCTGAAAATTGCTGTTTTTTGTTGACGGAGAGTAATGGCAATCTTTTTTTACTGTCTAAGATTGCGTCCCCGTCTTGCAGCAGACTTTCCTATACGATATGGTATGCTTCTGTAAAATGTGAACGATGATTATTTGGTGTTTATTTGACAGTCCACAAAACTTGTTTGGTTCTTGCTGTTGATGCTGCTGCTGATATTGATGATGCTGTTATCTTCTCTGCTTCTTCTGAAGTCTGTATTTCTCAATTCATTTTTCTTGTTCTTTCTTAATTTACTTCTCTAAATACATCTTCTATGATGTCTTGGGTTATAGAGAGCATCCTGACCATCTCTATTTCCCCAGGCTTAGGTATCAGGTTTAGCCTGACACGATGTAATTGAACGTAGGCTTCTTTAAGATTAGCTAGTCTGGAAGTCATGTTCATAGGTTGACGAGTCAACCGTGAATAGTCAGACTGGAGACCCACCCGAATTTATATGGTACAAACGCGGACGTNATAGAAAACATCCCTACTCAGTTTTAGTGTTGGAACGTGATGATAGCTCATGTCATGGTGAGGGATAGAGAGAAATTCAAAGATCATATATTCACAGTGTGTGGTTTTTTAAAAACAACAAAAGACGGACACGTCTTTTATCAAAATACAACATTTTTTATTCACGTAAAAATTAATAATGAACAAGTTACAATAATATCAAACATAAAAATTATTTTTGACAAGGTTGACAACGTTGTGAAATCATATGAGATTTCCTTTAATGAAAGATATGAGACCATTGAAGAACACTACGTTTTCTATCTAAAGACAAAAGATAACCATAACGGTCACAAAACCATCGATCTCCTTTTTATCCTTTTTAGAAGAGTGACGATCAAAATAGTTACTAAATGTTCTCAAAAATATCCCACACTACGTTGATGAAGAAAATACACACCATATTGTCCACACACCATGTCTGAGCATTTCTTCTCATGAAGTCAATGATATCGTCTTTCAACAGGGGTAATCTATATGAATCAAAATACTCCACAGTTTTCTTGAGGAAAGTAAACGGCTACCCAGTGCGTTCATGGAAGATGAGTGTTGTCCGTGTTTATGACATAAGATTGATGGTCTTGAGGTCTGCGATGGCGGGAGTTCATCTTTAGCACACACAACAGGATTACAAGGAGCAGTATACGAACTGTTGTTCAAAAGCTAATAAAGTTCC
>QKMX01072205.1:0-10245 GCA_003401595.1 Venustaconcha ellipsiformis | reverse complement strand
ATGCGTGTTCCGTGTTGCAATTCCCCTGTACCGAGTTGTGCTTTCTTGTATATACGCCTTTTGGGTTTTATGATATAGTGTATGGCAAAGTCGTCCAACCGCATATTATAAGAGTGGATTATTATAATCATGGGAAAACGTGACTCTGGTTGGTGTTTCCGATTCTTCCCCGAAATTGAATGGGCTCCAATTATACCACTTATCAGCTTGGGCCAACCAGTGGTGTGCATACGTATTCTGGACACAGTAAATAAATTTTCCCTCTAATCAGTAACCTACATGTCTTGTGCTGACATCAAACGTCAAACACCGAATCAAATTTCTAAATGTGAATGGAATAACGTATATGATGGTTAAAGAAAAGAGAACGCTTAAGTAACATAAATATATATCAACCTAATCCTTTAATCACGATATTGTTCCAGTGATTAATTTTTTGACAAGCCGCCTACTTGGAAGATTAAAATCTTGATCTTTTCTGTATCATTACTATTAAGTTACACAAACTACAAAAATGATTTGTAAAAACCTCTTTCCATGAATACCAGAGTGATCGATACAATTATCCACATGGTCGATAACTGTACAGGGAATCGGTACAGAATGCAAAATTTCTCCCATAAAATGAAGTACTCATATTATCGCATCCTCAACGTAGAAATGTCTCCTCTATGCCACGTAACATCTGTTTTGTTGAAAGGAAGCACACGCACAAGCACACACACACGCACACACACGCAAACAAAGAGTTAGTATGGAAGAGCTGTCACAGTGATCTCCAGCAAGAGAGGACTGAGTTACATTTGTGTATAAGACATTTACCAGGTATTGTCTACTATTCTTCATACGTCGATCTGTAAGATCACGGCCTCTATAGATCAATATGAGCAGGTCGAGGTTTAGTTCTTCATTCTGATTCCACAGTCTTAGAATGTTCAAATAAAGCAAATATCTTTTGTCACGGTATGCCGTCTGGACATTTTAAAGACTTTTGTCAGTGCGAAGTGAGATTTTCATCCCTCTGGTATAAAATGTATTCAGATGCATCTCATGCTGATATTTTAAAAGCTGTCACTACGCCCGCTAAAATCGTCTGTAAAATTGATATGGATGTATTTCATGCTACATCAAAGTTCGTATTTAATACTAAACATATATCTTTAATGTTGAACGTGATCCCATTAGCTATCTTATGCCTTACACAAACACAAATCAGGTAACACTCATGTTGGAAATTCAATTGCTTGAATAGCAAGGGTCATTGTGAATGAAGTACGCTATTCCATTTCAAATGCTCAAATATTAAAATGATCTGAATTCCTCTGCTATTTAAACTTAATACGACAGGACACATACGTTCCATGTCGACCTCCCCCATAAAGCCATGATATTAAGAATGAAGCCATTTTAATCCACAATTATTGATCAGAATCAATCAATCACTTTCTCGAAGGACGAGTGACCCGATGCATGAAATAAAAATCATTTATGGCTAAGCATCATTCAACAAGTTTAGGACGTAACCTGATATAGAAGAACAGGCAAGGTACATGGTTTTTGTCTCCAAAACCTCCTACTCCTTAGTTAACTGTTGATTCGCCAAACTGACTGCCTACATACAGCATGTCTGACTTCTGATGTTTAACTCTCAATAGATCACTTGGCTTCAGGAAACATAGTAGGAGACAATGAAAGTTGTTGGAGGGGTTTTGTATATCGTTTTGTGTAAGACCCTCCTAAATCATCCTCTACTCATATGATGAACTTACCATTCACATTTGGAGAACAAGGTTATGCAAAAGATAAAGTAATGAATTGACAGGCAGGTAGTGGAGATGTTTTGAAAACTAAGGGCTCGGTGGTTGTATTGCAAGCTGTTCCTAATGTAGGCTTAGCTGGTTCTTGACCTGAATTGTCGCAAGCAACATATTGCTCTGCCAAATCTCAAAATCAAGATAGCGAAAATAATCAGCAAAACATTAGACGAGTTTGCCATCAATCATGATTAAATTAATGCATAAGTTCATTTCTCTATCCATCCTGAATCAAATAACATTTTAGTTTACTTGATAATGGATAATTACAAGCTGGGGAGCGCCTTGGTTGCCGGTTTTAATATAGACAGAAGCTAGTGAAAGTGAGACATCACATCATCCTTCTGCACATGGGCCATAATAAATATGTTCTGTTCTGATATTTGCCATCTCCGTCCAATAACAATCCTAATAATATATGTAATCTTGGTGGTGGTAACCTTCCTTAACAAATGGAGCTAAATCATCCTACCTGTGTTCCATTCCATTTTTAAATCTACTGTATTTTAATTGGTGTATTTTAATCCCCGACTTTTGTCATGGATCACTGCAAAACGAAACGACTCTAGCAAACAAGAAAGGCATGCACTTTGATGTTTCCCGTCGTAAAACAGTATTCAGAGCCTGGTGTATTGTCAGAATATTCCATGTAAATGCCTAAATACCACAACAGGCACACGGTTTCTTCCAAATGGAAGAGTAGATAATGTTGACCTTAATTATCATCGAATACGACCATTCGAAGAAAAAACACATTTCGGCACGGGGGAATATTGGTCATAATAAAGACCTATCAGACCAACTAGTCACCTTTTAATTAAACAATTCACAACCCATGTTTTCAAAATGAAATCCTTCTTGGGTTTAATCAAATAAATTTTCTCAGATAAATGTGAGCCTTTAGCAAAATCCTCTTTGAAAATGTCATCTTAAAATATAAGTTTCCTAATATCTATAGTTCGATATGCAGGTTAAGTGAGCTTAATATCTTACAGTTTACATGAACTGTCTACAGTTCAGTTCAAAATGTTGTGCTGACACAATGGTACAACCGGTCTTTGCAGCCTCGAATATGATTCCACCAGGGGTTTAACAGAGAGTTATTATATGTTAGGCTTAGTAAGGGAAACTATCTTGCAAGATCCTGTCCACATGAACAAGCAGTACGTGAGTATATGTTCAGAGTACTATGCCACTGTAATTGATTATTCACTTCATACGAATTTCTGCTCATGAAATCATATTCATATCAGGAAGTCGTCGTTTATATTAAATATTTCCCTCCAAGACGTAATAGAAGATGATAGATGAGTGTCAACCTTGCAGAAAAAAGGAAACCAGTTGAATATGTTTGGTCTGCTGATGACGGCCTTAATGACCACCGAATCCAGTTTATATCAACATATCCTCTTCATGGGTATATATAGCACTTTGCTTGAGTCAATTGCAAAATATTTGTATGTAGAAATAGTTAAGTAAGGATCGTAACTGAGCCTAGTTCTGATATACTCACGTCGACATCAGTAGTGCTTCTTTCAAGTTAGGAGAGTGAATTTTTTTTCTTATCTGGAATCTAGTCATTTCAGTCTAGGTCATACATCATTAGTCGAGGGAAGCATATAAAGAACATAGTTTATTTCAATATGGGTTATATTTTATTAATATCTCTAAATTACCATGTCCTACAAATTTACTGTATATTCCATACAACATGTATCCAAAAGCTACTGTTGGCACATCATTTGAACATAATATTATTATAGGATGTTGATTTTGAACTCAAACTCTCTGACATACCATAGCTCTGGTTCAATAATCTACTCTGTTCATGACGTTAAATAAGGTAGTCATTGTGACCACAGTGCTCATGTGCACCTCTTGTGTTTTAATGACATTAAGTTGAATTTTATCATCACAATAAATTGGAGTAACAAAATGATCTAATTCAAAGTGAGCTTCAGATATCCAAAATTATTACATGTGATGAAGTAATTTATTTATTTTAGAACATATTCCATGTTTCTATCCGACATTTGGAAACACTTTTTCCCTCTCTTTTTAGCTCAACTATCTGAAATTCCAAAAAGCAGTGTTCATGCAACAGCATCTCTTTATCATTCAGAATCTGCAGGTTGCTTTTACATTTTAAAGAATCATATTTCTAATTATGATTTCCAATCAAAATTGTCCCCTTGAAATGATTTGTTTTTATCACTCTTCGACGTTGATTTGAAGAAAATTTAGGAAGCAAGACCTGAGTATCCTAGTACGCGTCCAAGAATGTAAGATGTGTGTGCAAATTACCAATACATATTACGACACTCTAAATGGCAATAAAAGTGAAATACTGCAAGTTGTAGAGCTGTAATTCATTGGCTTAATTATGTTTCACTTTCAAATATGTTACCGTGGCAACATTGGGGTTATTGATATCTTGACTTTAGGGATATAAGTCTAATATGTCTCGAATCCAACCTTTCTAAAAGATGAAATTTGTCAATTCCGGTCGATCTTATATAGACAAATAGCAAATCTCTTCCTATTTCCATCCCCAGGTGTCCCAGATGGTAAGTAATACTTTCAAAAAGGAACACTGTACTTAACATCATTTGTGAATCCACAACCGAAAGTTTGTTTCATTTGAACCATCTATTTAGTACTTTAGACTTTGGATTTTTACAATTAGTATTCATTCCTAAAAGGCTAGAAATATTACTTTCCAAATTTAGAAATCATTCCCAGCCATGGTAATTTTTGCTTATGTGATACAACACGCAATCATTGTTGCATATTGCTATTCACGATTACGGGCCTATTTGCTCTCACACCCATTTATTAACTTTGTTTTAATTTAGATTTAAATTTTTAATAAATTTATTAACAAGTATTGTTTAATCGTCCAACTAACACGCTGCATCATTAATTTGTTCAGCCATATAGTTTCGTTGTAGTTTGTTTAACACGTCGTTTCAGTGAACTTTTTTAATGACGGGTAATATAGCGCAATATGCATAATGCTTTGTGTCTACGAATATGTACTCAGCCAGTATCGTGCAGTGCGTGAGTTATACGGCATTCGTGTAATTATACGTTTTATTGTGTTTTGCTTTCAGTTGTCGTTTCAGTAAACCTGGCGATACAATTGAAACAAAAATGCAACTAGTGTAGAGCGAAGGAAGACAATCATGAATCGAAGTTTGCGTTTAGAAATATACTTCACCAGTACCGTCCATTTGTAATGGAGGGTCACTGAGAACGAAAATGATGATTAACATTGTTGTTTGGCTCTAGTTTTAAAGATATAATACTTGGTTCATATATATAAAGGAGAAGGGATCTTTATTTTAAACCACAAATGACTAAAATGCATTTTGCTGGATCTATGAATAAATCTATGGATTTGGACAGTACTTGCCATTTAGGTAAACAATGAGTGATGCAATCCTAAGCTGTATTGCATAATACGTTATAGGAATTACATCGTGTTATTTCTAGAAGTCATGGATGTTGCAATCGTAACTAAGTTTACATCACTCGGCAGAACAAATTACCCTGCATCAACTCAAGAAATCATACAGCGCCATGCTCTCATATTTGGCAGGGTTTTTTTTCAAAGGAACACATTTGTATTTTTAAGAATACTGGTAATTGTGTGAACAACTTTTGTATAATTTCCTATATGTTTGTATTGAAGTGGCTTTGCGTCAAAACAGCGCAGTATAATTACTATGATTAAGAAAGTCTATCTCCTTTATGTTGAATGCATTATTAAAGATAATAACAAGAGATGGGCTCAACACATGTGCTGAAACACGTATGCAATAAATCGTCTCCACTGGTTGAGCACGAATAGGAAATATATGCCTTTTATAGTGAAAATGATTTTGAAAAAAAACAAACAATCATATTAACAAATGTTCCTTATGCATGGTGCCTCCAGTTTGGAAAAGTGTGTCAAGGAAGACAAACTGAACGGTGCAGTATCCAAATATTCCATCAGCTATAGGCTCAGTACCACAAAAAAAATGACTGCTGGTTCCTGACACAACAGACTCATTCTCACTTTAGCCAGACGTCGAAGAGGAACAGAATGTCATTTAAACCATATATTCCCACATCATTTTTCTGTAAAACAATTGACCTAACACAAGGCGAACTGAATGACCTTGTCAAGGTTTTTGAACTATCTAAGATAACGCAGGGCTCCAGACTACAGCAGTCATTAAAGCGTGGGAATAAAGGTGTTCAGAATCCACCAGTTTTTGAATCAAGGAAGATTGTGTCAAGCTCGGTGTGAAGAACATCTTTTAAAAAACACAAACAGCCCTCAAGGTATTCCTTGGAAAATGTCCAAGTTTAAGTGAATCTAAGATAGAGAATGTGTATTTGTTGGTCCTAAAATTCGTGAACTTCGTCGTGATGATTGATTTGACATTGCACTGCTTGGCAAGGAAACGGCGGAATGGAAATCCTCGGAATTGATAGGGAGTTGGTGGAAAACGTCCTCAGGGCATGCAAAAGCCTTGGGTGCAACATGTCAACAAATAAACACATATTGAACTCCTACCCAGAATTTTCGACCGAACACGGTTAGCAATTTCACCATGACATTGCGATAATGAATAAACGTTGTCAGGGCATAGGGAGCCCATGCGTGCTTGCTGGACAGTGACAAGATATGTTCCATTTAATTGTAAAGAGAAACACCAAGAAATATCAGAGTAGACAGTGAATAAAGATTAGACTATACACTTATATATACATAATATATGTTTTACATTTTATTTCAATATATTTTTTATATAACCATGTTGAAGTGTTACATAAACAGGGCAGATGAAATATCATGTAAAGCAACCATTAAAACATAAACGACAGGCTTACAATTTATAATTTAAACTCTATTATTTGCCCAATATTCTTAGCCGCGAAAAGGTAAATATTTAATAATATTGGAAACAGTAGCCAATTAGTTGCTTTAATTGTTATGTTTGAATTCAGCATAACAAAAGCTTTAGTACATTGTATCTCTAAAGCAGACGAGTTCTGAAACTTTCAGACCATTATAATCTACAGCATGTGCAAATAAAGAAGAGACTCCAAAAGAAATTTGTTTAATGAGATGTATGTACGCTAAGGTGCCATTGCATACACTATGACGTGATTCTGTTAATTTTAGTACAGCGTGGTATTTCATCGTTAGTAAACATCATTCAGAAAACCAAGCTATAAAGGTCGAGTACATTTAAGGATAAGGAAAGTACGAGAGAATTTTAACAGACCACAAAAATGCCAGGACACTAATGTGGAAACATCTTATTATGTCAGAAGATGTGGAAATGGATTAAAGAAATATTGAATCTCATTAATGAGAAGGACGTTAAATAAAGAAAAACAACACAAAAATAAAATATAAAATACATTGTTCTGGCGATTTCTGATGGGCAGATATAGTATGATCATTTTGAATAGGGCATATTATGGAACAAAACAGAGTGAATAGAATGAGAATATTACACAATGGTATTGAAGTGATCCAGTAAATTAATTATTATCCAGATGGAGTAACTGTATCTAACAAGAATGTCTTACTTGGATTAAAACAGTTCCTTGTCTGATTATACAACTATAGTAGTAACTCTCATATGTTGGCCTTATATACATTTTCCATTGCTCTCACACAGTTGCAAGCAAACTAAAACTTTGCAAACGACGTACAGTGACATTTAATGTCAGCGGTTAACTGTGGCCTCTATTCTTCGTAGATTTAACTCAAAAGGACTATTCAGGTACGGTGTAAAAAAACTACCCTCCACCAGGGAGTGTAAAGTTTGGAACAATGCCTTCTGTCTTTGATTACGTTTTAAGTATTTGCTAATGACCCATTCACACCATTTTCCTTAGCCATAGATTGTTTTGTATGAATAGTGTTCTTTGAAGAAGACAAAATTGCCTACTTACAGCCATCTTTACCTCAATGACATTTTAGTGCAATGTGACATTTGACCCAGTTTCGGTCTATGAGAGCAAGGTCTAAATTACATTTTATTGAATACAAACCTATACAGAATTTCGAGTATTTGTGTACATATATAGGAATAAAGAAACATATGTTGAATTAATTCGTCGGCACACAACTATCATATAGACTACCTTTGCAACCGGTAAACGGCAGTGGTATACATTGATAAAGAGTCCTAATCGTTTTAAATTTTAGTGAAATATCTTTAGAGCTCAGATCAGTCAAAAAACTAATAATCTTTCTTCATGCATCCTGCCTGCAGGATTTGACGAAAGTAGAAGATGCATCTTGTTCACATCCTTCAAGAACAATACATGCTCAGTCTCAAGCTTCTCCTAGCAAGAACGTTTGTGATAATTTCAGATCCACCGCTTTCAAGACAATTCAGATTTTTTTTTTTTTTCTGGTCATTTTCTTGAATATGAATGGCGGGTACACATAAAAGTATTTACAATGGATTAAGTGACTATTATGTATAATACAGCAAACAATAAGGGATTTATACATTATTCCATACCAATTTTATACTTATTTAACGTAACGTGTCCCACGTAAAAGATTTAATGGCATTAAAGTCAAGATCTTTATGTAAGCTGTATAAATAAAATCATAGTATTAATTCATTAATTCTGAAGAAACTATTTTTACACAATGTACAAAAATGTTGAGAAACAATCTTTTAATGGTTCCAAAAAGCTTGATTTTATTTTGCAAATAAAGTTTTCTTAAGACTTATACTCTCTCATTCTTGCATGTGGTATGTGTTGTTTTCAAGATCAGTCAATAATTGGCCTACCATTGCATCTCTATGTTATATAAATATAATTTGAAAACCAAGCCGCTCGGTTGGCTTTCTTATCTAAATAGCATTGACAACCGCCGTCCTCTTAGCGATTAAGATATACAAATTCTACGCAATTATTGCCTTCAAATATTATAATAATTCAGATTGGAAGAATACAATATTTTGTAGTATATTTGAGTTCGCGGTAGAAAATGTAAAATTTTCTATGCAAATTTATTTTTATGTTATGTTAACACCACTACTAACATTTCATTTGGAAAATTGGTGATATGTTACCGGAGGTGATGTTTCTGTGTTATCGAAATCGAATTAGCTTGAGATCTCTTAATTTTCTAAACTTTTCTTAAAATTTTTCTTGAAGGTAAATCCTGCCGGTTCGATGAAATATTTATATATATTAGATACGTACTTCCGCTAGCTGTTAGAGAGGATAATATGATTTGGTTGCAAAAGCGACACAGTATTTAGTGTGCTTAACGCATCACCGAAGGCATTTAAGTCCCAATTGTACCCCTGCACAAAACAAACTACTTTTGTTCCTAGTAGTTCAAATACGTAATACAATCTCATGAGTAACATTTAATTAAGACTATCATGTTATAAGGAAGTAGAACACTGAGTTTATATAAAATTATATCTACCTGGTCCTTTACTTTCTGCGCATAATGTTAATGTGTTAAGTTGTTTAAAACCTCAAAACTGCAATGTCATTTTGAATGATTGTATATAGAGTAGTAATTCAATTAAAATTT
Source organism: Venustaconcha ellipsiformis (assembly GCA_003401595.1). Classification (NCBI taxonomy): domain Eukaryota; kingdom Metazoa; phylum Mollusca; class Bivalvia; order Unionida; family Unionidae; genus Venustaconcha; species Venustaconcha ellipsiformis. The sequence continues at coordinate 852 of QKMX01072205.1, read as the reverse complement.
GTTTTGAAAGTTTAAAATGGCAAATGGCATGGACCATAAAATTTTACTTATATATCATAGAACACGCAAAGTTAGAAATATGAATTTCAAGCATTTTATTATTAACCACAATTAATTGAAAGATTCACATGTCCTTGCGATTTTAAATGTAGTTGAATATTCAAGAAAACAATGTCAAGAGTTTTAAAAATATATACTTGAATTCAGCATCAAGCCTGACTTAGAGGTTACTGTAATTAGCACTTTTCTGAAATGATATAAGATACGGTTGTACTTTTGGAAAAGCATGGTTATGATAATACGATCTGGTCCTGTGGAGGGTACACTGCTTCAATTGCTTCTATGTGAAACAATCTGCGTGTTTTGCAATGTCATCAAATACTGAATCAAAGCTTTAAAAGAGTGTTTTAAGTATTTTGTTTAAGAGTTATTTATTTAATTAAACCATGCTAAATGAAAGTACAAGGAAGAGATATCATCACTAGATAGCTACATGGTCACTTGAATTTACAATATTGTTTCTGTAATCATTATCATGTAGCGATGTAAACTATGTTCGAGAATATTGTTGAATTTGTACTTGTTTTAATGATATATAAAGATGAATCTGATAGATTCTAACTAACTGACCAATACAATTCAGAAGGTATGGGTTTTCTTCATTTCCATGATATATACATTAATACACAAGCATGAATAAAAGATAATTAAAATTATTGTAATAAAGTAGAAAGCTCAAATAAAAAAGTTTAATAAATAAATAAATAGTGGTTAGAGCATCTGCTTCGGATACGTGAGGTCGTGGGTTCGATTCATACCAAAGACTTAGAAAAATGGTACTAACAGCTGCCT
>QKMX01071940.1:0-10991 GCA_003401595.1 Venustaconcha ellipsiformis | reverse complement strand
CACACACACACATACATACATACACATGCATACACCAAAACCTCTAATTTTGTTGGAGATCTTCATTGTGATACATTCATGCATTTTCACATGTAAAATTTCTTTGCAGAAGGCCCTGTTCTGGTACACACTTTGAATGGTGACCTGCTGCGATCCCTGGATCCCCCACAGGAAATGCATTGTAGGACTCCACGGATTATCACCATGTCCAGAGAAGCCTTTGTCCTTGTCAAGTTTGATCAGGGCAGTCTCTGTAACTTTAACATCAATGGCAGACTCCTCAGACATGTCAAACACAAGGACAATATTCAGGTAGTTAAACACCCAATGAATACACTGCAGCTTTTTAAAACACGCCTTGTAATGCACTGTACCAGTGCTTATTAAACCTTTTTATACTGGCCACCTTCATAAGATAGCCACATATTTTTAGTCCCAATAGTGTCCATTGGAGGAAAGTTTTGCAACATAGGCTCACATTAAGACATGCTGTCCTTGAGCTCATAAAATGCTGGGCTTGAAAGGTTTGCAGTCTTTGAAAACTTTCACTTTGATAATAGGGACAATTTTCTTTGAAAAGTCTTTGAATTTAAGAATTCCTGTAATTTAAAAAAAAATCCTCCATGAAATTCTAGAAGCAGGCATAATGATATAAAAAGGGGATGTTTTGATTGAAAATAAATATTAAATAAGCTGGAATAATGTGATGTTAGATATTTCTCATTTATTCAACAAATTACCTTTGGATTCAAATACAACTAAACTGAACATTGGTTGTAGTAAGCCAAACAAGCAGCATCAAAAGCCTATTAACCATGATCAAAGAGCAGTGTGTATAAAATTTGAAGGGGTCATGAATTAAACCTTTCAAGGGAGATAAGCGGAAGACCTTGAACATTGCTTGTCATCATATAATCGTCAATTCAGGCATGGGGAAATCAGTCCTGAAGTTGGACATGAAAGATGACAAACATGAAACAGTTGTATCAAGATGTTCAACTTGTCTTAATTCTGTTGTATGGTCAGACAGCAGCAAACAAGGGTTTAGTATTATAAGGAAATGGAAGATGAGAAAAAGGAGATGAAGAAAAAGAAAACCAACAGGGGAGAAATGAGAGAAAGTGTTTTGGGAGAAATTGATAAGATAAGAAAGAACTGAATCAGACATTCAATACCTGAACACAGCTTTGAATCAGCTGTGTAGAAAGGCAGAGGCATCAGAGAAAAATGTTTTGACAAGAGCAAACTTCCTTAGGAGAACATTTAGAAAAAAGGCTAATAAAAAGGAAAAGTTCAAGATATTGAATAATTAACTGGATAAACTAAAGAAAGCTCAGATATTTGTGTATGACCCCAAAAAACCTAAAGCCTGTTGTGAAGGATTGTTTCTTGCAGATCAAATGCACCATAAGTTCTGAAAATTTAAATCAAGAACTTTCGTGATCAAGGGTGTTTTGTGTGGGTTTTTTTTATTGGTCATTTGCTGAAGCATATTTTGATTTCTGTACACTTTGACCCCTTGTCATCAAAAATTTCTCACACCCTTACATTTTTTATTGAATAACTTGTACTTTACTCAGCAGTATTGAACTTCTACCAGCAGTTAAATAAAAGAAGACAATATTTTTGTCCCCCACATCCATTCCAATGCTGTTAGTGAGGAGATTGATTCGAGGATCTAACCCCAGTTTATGGTTCTAGATTTCTATACAGATACAAATCACTCAAGCATATCTTACAACAACTGCATGTGTTTGATCCGACTGAGTAAACCATGTATGGAAAACTGACATGAATATATCAGAACAGAGAGGAAGCTATCCAAGTTTACTATATATAACACACAAAAACCTGATCATAAAAAGGGAACTAAAGCACCATGCAATGTCGGGTACTACAGTAGCCATTACAAAACTGTTTATCTGTAGGAAAAGGCCCAGGAAATTCTGTTTAGGTAAAATTATTAAAGCTCTAGCAGACAGCCTAATGAAGGCAATGAAGCATCAATATATAATATCAATTTTTAATACTACCTGGTGGAGAACTCTTAATGAACGCTTGCACAGGAAGATCCATGGAGCTTGGCACCCAGATGCTAGATGCATTGTTATAGAAAACTTGCCTGTATGCATCTAGTTATAACTGAATTTATACATGTTGAGTTTTCTAGAGCCGACTACATAATTGCACATATATATAAATTAAAACTATTGCCAGATTTATTATACAGTCACATATGCTACTGGCGCAAGTACACAGATACAACTAGGTGACAGCAAAGTACCTTAATGTAAAGGCAAACCTTTGTCATCATAAAAAGGAAAAAAGGTTAGAAGTATAGAATGAGTACACTTCCTTTAGAAGTGAAGACTCCTCCAACTTGTGAGTGTATGACAGAAACTGGTAGAGGATGTTTGCAAGTTCTCTCATAATGAGAGCACACTTATGCTTCACAGCATAAGCGGAAGTAGTAACTGATATATCATGGGATTTGATGCCAATCCCTGTACCAAGGGGAGATCACTGCCTGACTGCCGCCTATTGTGGGCAGATGACTTTCATCACTTTAGCTAAAGGGTGCATGTGACAGATTTTATGCACAAATTTAATTTTGCATACAACTGCCTAATATAAATATTAATAGAAAATAAAATACACAAGTTAGGTCAAAAAGGTCAGTATATTGTAAAGGTATAATAAAACCAAGCATAAGAAAATCATTCCCTTGACCTGGCAAGTCAACGGGAATTTTTCAAATACAAAGTATATTCACACACACACCATTTATATGTGCAATTTTCATGTCCAAATGCCATTTTTGAGAACATATGATGGTCACATTGCAAACACAAGCTCTTTTCCAGGGTGATAATTGTGAGAAACGTGTACTTTATAGTGTAATGCAGTTCAAAATAGTTGTCATCCAGGCAGTTTTTGAGATATTCTACTGGCCTTGAACCAATGTGTCTACTAGCTTTGCATCCTAGCCGACTATTGGGATTTCACTGGCAGTGACAACATTTGGTGAACATGTCTCACATCAGTTTCAAGAACAAAACAAGCCGGAAAGACCAAATTCACAAATATATCCATATTTTTAATTATTACACAATAATAGCTCAAAAAAGTTACACCAAAGCCTTAAGTTAGGAAATTTGTCAGGGGCCAATTTACGAAACTGTCCTCTGACACCTAAAATTGTTCTCTGCTAGGAATGCATTTGCGAGGGAGTAGTTCTCCTAAGGGATTGTGATTGGGTAAGTATTTGCGAAGACTCATATTTTACTATAAAAAATTAGTTACTCCTAATAAATTACACTGATCCAGATCTGCCAGTTCAGATCTGACAGCAGATCTGCAATTGGACTCATCTTAAAGGCAAGTGTATATTGTAGGATGTATCCGATCGTTTTTATAAATCAAACATGCATCAGCATATCACAAACATAGATGATACCATCAATATTGTGATTAACACCTCTCATTTCCATCTTTACAGGCAATAATTTTAAGTCGAGATGGACAGTACATCATGATGGGAGGGGATGGCGGTGTGGTGGAAGTGTGGAGGTCACATGACCTAACTTTACTATACACATATCCAACTTGTGATAGCAGTATCCGGGCTCTGGCTCTTTCACATGATCATAAGTAAGTAAACCTATGCTGATGTAAATTTATCATTGTCAATTTCTGTTTCATGTACCATACTTTCTTCTCCTTTCTCTTCTTTAAAGCTTGTAGGTTGACAAGTATAATACCAGTTCTGATAGAATTAAGGAAAGTTTGAAAGTGAAATATTATCCCGATTGTGGTAGTTATATTTAACCTTGACCCATTACTTTAAAGCCCACAAAAGGTGATAGGTAACAAAAGGTGATATGTCAAAGGTATCAATGATCTATTAACTCTGATTCTTCAAATGTGTTGTATATAATGGGTGAAGTTGTGTTTTTAATTTAGAATGCAGATATGGAATGATTTCTATTTACATCTAAAGTTTACATTATGTTGAAATATCTGATTTTTATTTGGGGTAGGGAGAGATGACATGGCTTTAGTATGATTTGACTGCAAATTGGTTGGAGCTGTGTTTTATTGAGATTGTAGAGCATGAAAGTGGCTAAACAATCACTTTGTTGTTTGCCCCCACACAATTGTAATAGACTAAAGTTTGATTTATATGGACCCCCACACAAGTGTAATAGACTAAAGTTTGATTTATATGGACCCACGCACAAGTGTAATGGATTAAAGGTTTATTTGTATGCTCCTACACAAGTGTAATATTATGCTACATTATTCGTCTGTCCTTCCATTTGGATAAGTCATGCATTTATATCAGTTTTCATGTTCTTTGGTTGGGCATTTTAAGAACACATTGGTGGTTCATGAGATGACTTTAAAATAATTTTCTTTATTGTAATTTCGAGAAATATATTGCACTTTCACTCTTTAAAATTTTTTTTCAGATTTCTTTTAGCTGGTTTAGCTACAGGTTGCCTGCTAGTATTCAACATAGACTTTAACAAGTGGCACCATGAATATCAGGAGAAATACTGATCATCCAGTATCACTTCAACAAACCGAGGGACTGACATGAGGCAGCATCTATTGACACTTTATTTGTTTGTTCATGTTACTGTTTTGTGGTTTTTTTTGGCATAGTGGGATTTCATTCCCATAATGAGTGTGGCATGGTATCTATTTTCTTTTGCTATACATGATTTTTATTAATAATAAGAATAATAAACTGTTATGATATTATTAAAATTAGTTATGAAGCCTAGTTCAGGTACTCTTTCGAGTCAATTTATTTCAAGGGGAGGCAACGCAAATTTCTGTAATGATTGGGGCATATAATAATCTTCCTTGAATATTGTTTCACTCTTGGTTGTACTTCAATAAAAGTAAATTTTTGTTAAGAATAATAGTCTAAAGGTTATTTAGAGCAGTATGTTTACAATGTTACAAGAACAGGACCATGAATGTTAAAAATCTATGCATTTTTGTTTTTCCATCTAGTATGTAAATTGGGATCACTTCAATCTGACAAGAAATTAAATTGTTTCAGTACTTGGAGTTTTTTTACAATGTTGAGCCTGGATTTAGCTATTGGTAAGAGCTAGGTATAATTTTAGGTGTAATAATGACTTGGATTAACCTTTGCAATTAGCTTATTTTCTCAGGCACTATTGTCTGTGTTGTCGTACTTGTTTTGCATGTGTATTATGAAGAGAGCTACAGCCATCATTCAGAATTAGGTAACGCTGGTGATTCAGGGATCTCTGCTTACCTTTGTATCAAACTTGGGTTCTGTAAAGAAAGGTTTGCATTTAAAGTCATTTTTTTCTGGTGTTATTGCTCATTAGGTCACATATGTAGGCATTTATATTCTTGTCTTGATTCAGTGGAACCTGCAAAGGTGGGCACCCCATGGATGAAAGTGAATTTTCAGTATTCTTGGTTTGCAACCTGACATATTGCCATTGGCAGTTTTCTTATTTGCCCTGAAGATTTATAATTATGCTGTATTCTTGTATCTTTGCATTTTAATTCACTTTGCTAAAAAATCAAAAATAAGATTTATAAGATATGTATTATAAAGCAGTTTTCCTCGCCCATTTTTAGTAAGTTTTAAGATAGGCTTTTAGCGCTTTACATTTGGCTATGAGGGAATTAATTCCCTCCATACACACACCATTGTGTCTATCCTATTTTTTTATGAGATATAATTTGTGTTACTAATGATAGTTACAAACATTATGGTCTTACAAACATCAGTAATAAAGAGTAGATCCAATGGCCTTTAGGTCAATTTTTTTTGTGTGGAAGGGGGCAGCTGAAAGTTAGAGATATGGTAAACCTGATTGTTGTTATCCTTCTTGGATATTGTCTCTCCGATGGTGATACTGGAAACAATAGTAGAAAATGCATTTGAAAGGAAATCACAAGATGTAATAATTTTTTCAAAGAATGTTTCAGGTGTTAAGAAAAGGAAATGTAGAAAATATTGTATAGGTTAAAAGACAGTACAGTAAAGAGCAATAGATCTGGAATTGATTTTTAAATAAATCTTTTGTGAACTAACGTCACTTTTACCCTCCTATCTATCAGTATTCTCAAAACCCTCCTGATGAAAGTAGTCCCGATTACTGACATCTCTGCATGGTTTGCGTCTCTAGTTTGGCTGATGTGGTTTTTGAGAAAGCTTACCAGCATCTTCTCATTGGTCAGTGGTTCTTACTGGAGTTTTCATGGGTGCTAGTTCACTAGATATACTGGCTGCCTTGTATAGCCTATCATGTGCTGAAAATTGGCATTAGTACCACAAAACCCAATCCACAAACCCTTCAAGCCATCCACATTTTCAATACTTTGATTTGTCCCAGCCTTAGGTAGATAGATTAGACATATTCAGGGTATGTATTCTAATCTCTGTAACTGAGGTTACATTGTAGCATTATGGTATTTCAAAAATTTGCATACAGTTTGAAATAGAAATCTAAGTGTTTTTTTTTTATTCTTATTTTAATAGAGATTTTCAGTTTGATAGGACAATTTGACAGAAATAGGGATGAACATTGGTGAACTTTAACAGTTTGCTTATGTTACATAGTGAATATAGCCTTGGTGTCTAATAGTGTTTGAAATCATTTGAAATTTAGTGGTGAATAATTTAATCAAAGATAATGAATTGTTGATCATAAATCTTAATTGTTTAGAGATTTTTTTATTTGTATCCTTTGGGCTTAGCATAATTTGCAAATACTTGGAGATGTTACTTATGTTCCAAAAAGTATATATTTTACTGACCATGTTGACATCTGCCATGTTGTTGTACAGTTGGATGTCATGTTTACTAGAAAATTTAACCATATATCTTACTTTTCCAGGAACTAAAACTTTTAAATTAACAGTATTTTATAAAGAAAAAAGTTCTGAAAAAGAAAACTTAAAATGTTTATAATTGATTACTGAAACTCATAATCATATGCATGGTGGTTTGGCTTTTTCAGCCAGTCTTTAAATTTGTACATCAGTTGCCATACCACTAGTGTTTAACAACAGTAAACCATGCTGCCTTAGAGTTAGACAAAAAAAAAAAGCTCATAGACAGTTTGGCATAAGAGTAGTAAGTGGTTTATCAGTTTGAAATGTGTATAAATTGACTGACATCTGGTGGTAAATCTAGCAATATGTCACTTACTTTTGACCTATGGTTTGAAGCTGTACATTTTCAGATTCTTTTCATTAACAAATTTAGAAGACATTGTTTAGTGTTTATGCTTTTAGAGGTGTAAATCTATTTTTGATATGTGTAACTTTAAAATATTATACAGATTATGATGTGATTGTTTTTTCTGGTGATACGAGTATGGAAAAGTATGTTCAGATACTTTTGTAGTTTCTCAAAAATATCAGAAATAGTTTCAGTACTCAACAGTTAAGAATAAAAGGACTGAACAGATAGACTTAGCTTGGGTTCATGGAACTTTTGCAAATAGTTAATATATGTATTTAAATATTTTATTTGATGATAATAAAAAACTGTTGTCAAGTTTGTAATGTTGAATATGCATTTGAAGAACATGGGAGAAGGAAATGAAACTAATATAATTTGCACTACACCTTTGATATTTTACTTGTATTTACAATATAAGAAAATGGGAGACAGATGGTGTTAAATGCTTTTTGAGTGTTGTAATATGTACACAAACATTTGTTAATGTTTTATAAGTTTAAATTTTCATAGCAGAAAATTAAATTTATGTATTAGGTTATAATGACATGGGGGAACAGCATAAGGTGCTGATTGAAATTTTAAAAAATGTAAATGTTCAGAATTGCACAACAAAAAATGTACTTAATATACTTAATATTTAATATGCTTACAAAATTGAAAACAAAACCCCCATTAAACAAAGTCACTTTTAAAAACAATTTAACTTGATGTTGGTACATGTTGATGGTAGATGAGAATGAGTTTCCTTTTGAAACCTGGAATACCTTCATATTCAATAGTGACTTAATACTTGCACTGACTAAAAAAGCTTTATCAACATCCTTCTTTTTATTCACATCCTTTCAAATGCATTTATATGAACCAGTTGTTTGCAAAATAACTTTTTTAAGTTGCAGTGTCTTTTTCCTTTTGTGATATTTGTGTTAATTTTGCACATATTGGTGACATATCCAATATTTTATCTTTTGAGCATTAATAGAATTGCACCAAGATGTAATTATCATTGGTAGAAATTGTTGAATATTGATGTGAGATATATTCCAAAGTTCCTTGTATCATCCAAATTTGTATTATTGATTTGATTTCTTTTTAGGGGGATATCAGTATTTTTGGTTTTGTAAAAAAATAAATAAAAAATAAAATACATTTTTGGGGGTACATATATTAAAAGACTTTCCTGTTTTCTTTAAAGACCAAAGTCTTTTTGTTGGGTGTCAGTATATGTCTTAATACATTTTAGCTTCACAAAAATTTTAGTTTTATGATGAAAAGTGAATTCAGAGTGCTGTAGCATCATAACCAGTTTGATTTATAAAATTGTTTGGACCAAAATAACAAATTTACAGTACAGAAGTGTTTGAATGTAGTATAACAAGTACCAGAGTGGTGCCATTATGACGACATTCTTCTGTCTGTGGAGGATATAATTTATTGGGGGGGGGGAGGCGAATGGTTATATTTTCCAGTTACCACATTGGATAGTTGAGGAATCGCCCATAATTTTAAATTTCCTTCTTATGATTTAGAAAAATTAAGAATGATTTTGTAATGGTGATCAGCGTATGAGTTGAAAACTTGTATGAGAACCAACTACATTCCAGTTTAGAAAAGACTATTTTCAGTTCTATCTGTAAATTTATGCTTATAATGTGTTGTAGCTTTAGCTTATATTAAAGGTATATAGTCATATATTTTTTGTTCTGTATATAAGGCACCCATTATTTGGTATTGAAATATTGGACTGGATTATTAAAAAATACATAGTACAAAAATTAATTAGAAAAGTTATCTCCCTCACCCTTGTTATTCATTTATATAATGCACAAAAAGTGACCTATGAGTTTTGATAGTAAGTATTTGGCAGACTTTTTTTAAAATTTAATTCTTTTTCAGATTTTATCAAGTAATGATTATGTGGATTTTCTCTGCATAAAAACAGTAGTTAGTCGAAAAGAGAGGAGTTTAATTTGGAAAATGCAAGTGCTCCATTAGAATGTTCACAACTGCCATATACACTCAATTATATGTCTCTACTCAAGCTGCAAACAACAAAGATACTGATCTGCTGTAGCATAATGCATCTCCTGATCGGGGTCACTGTTGTTTGTTTTACTGATTATTCCTTAAAAAAGACTACAGACCTAAATCGGCCATATCATAATGCACTGCCAGATTTGGGTCTGTGCAGCTTGCAGTTGGGCATGTCTTATAAGCAGGTAAATATGGTATACATATTGGAACAAATTAGCATGTATCATAATCAGATTTATGCACTGTATATAGAATTAGTACATATTTATGTATACTGAATATGATTTGTATATATATATATATCTATAAGCTCACTTATAAGATGGAACATATGTGGATAAGAAAATTGTATTTGCATGTGTATATACTTTTGTAATATGGTTCTGGTGTGACTGCCTTAGATAATAAGGTACATTGGATAACATATCAGACAGATTACATTCTGTGATAGAGGAGATAAATTGAGCAAAACCTTTTTGTCATACAAGTTAAGTATGGTCTAGCATTTGCACATGCACTTTTCAGCTTCACAACTATTTGGCTTGTTTTGTATACACAAATTATTTGAGATTTTTATGGTTTTGTAAAAAAAATAGCGTGTTTCTGCAGTTGTAATTTATCAATTGATTGTAATTAATAGAAGGATTTTTGTACTTTTTAGCACTTCATAATTTCTTTATTTGCTTTTTTTTTGTTAAACACAATTACTGACAGCATTAACTCTGCCATTACATAATTCACTATCAGTGTTATGCTGTTCATTTCCATACGATTTTACTCTGCAAAGTTATAATTTGCTTGTTCACTTCACAGTTTGTAGCATGTTACACAAGCACAGGTGTGAAATTTCAAACTGGTTTGTTGTATAGTCCATAACCAATATATTCATAGGAAAATACATTCCCAAAAAAACAATTTCAGCTTGTTGTACCAGTAATTTTAATTGTATGATGTTAGGTAGTCAAGGTTTAAAATTCGATATGATTGTAGATGCTTCATTTATGCCATTTATTCTTCTAGGTAGAATGTTTCTGTTGTAAAAGACTCTTTTGTACCTAAGATGAAAATGTACTAGGGCACTGGTAAATTCTTGTATTCAAAGGTACCTGTAGTGCTTTTGTAGCTGGATAAGAAAGTTTTATAGCTAACATGGCAACAGTCTTTATCTTGTATTGTCTAGCATATTTTGTTGAAATTGTAATTCATATTTATTTCTGACATGAAAACTGAAGAGTTATGCCCATAGTCTACTGGGTTGTAGAATTTTTATATACTTTATTTAATTGTAGATTATTTTGGAAGACAAGCCTGTAGGTGAGGCAGATCTTATTAGACTATATTAAAGCATACAAATGTGACCTGTGTAAGAAACCCACCCACCAGAAAACCAGCATATTGCTTATGCAATACAAGTATACATAAAAAAATGTGAATATCTTGGTTAGAGTGTAATAGCATTCCACAGTTTGTTTTATGTCATGTCCTTTAATTTGAATATGAAAATGCAAGGAAATAAAAGCAGAGCAACTAGCTTTTTTTGCAATTGATATTTAACGAGTGTTTTTATTTGACTACGAGAGTGAATCTTGTCACATCTACCCATCTTTCTGTTCCCTATTTCATTTCGGCACATTGACACGAGTTCATCATCATAAAGTATTATCAAATTTTATAAATGTGTGTGTGTTTTGGATTTTTAATGTAGCTTTAACAA